>OOFJ01103002.1:0-15875 GCA_900323375.1 Benthosema glaciale
GCCTCCTCCTGGGTGTTCGGCTACGCGCAGCGCCGGTGGTTCGCCATGACCAAGAACAAGGTGGTCCCAGTGACATTGGTGGGGAAGCCGGACCGCGTGGGCATCCTGCTGGACTACGAGGGCGGCGTGGTGTCCCTGGTGGACGTCCAGAGCCTCAGGGTCATCCACAGCATGAAGACCAGCTTCAGGGAGCCGCTGTGCCCGGCGTTCGGACTTTGGGACGGGGAGCTGCTCACGCACTCTGGCATGGAGGAGCCTCCTGGGTTGAAGTGAATGAATGAATGAACCCCCAGATAGTGGGCACAACAGTTCAAAGCTTTTGATCTCTGAGTGGATCAGATTTGGATTTTAGGTGTAAGAGATATTAATTAAAGTAGCATTCAATGATTTCGGTGATTTGGAAGAAAAAAAAACGGTCCGCCCCGGTAACAAGATGTGCACATGCACACGCTCTACAGTGGGGGGAGGTGCAACAGGCCAACAGCATGCGCACCAAGGCCTGCCCCCATTTGATTATGATTGGAGGAAGGCCCCTCTCATCCTGATTGGATGAAAGCTGGGTCCTCCAGCCAAAAAACAAAACATAAGGTTTTTTGACCCCAGGGCTTAACTGGGGACAGGTAGGACCTCCTTATATGTTCAGCACAAAAAAGAAAATGTGATATTTGAATTAATATACCTTTAATCAAATAACAGAAGTTTGCCGGGAACATTCTATGAACACAAATCTGATATCAAAGGTATCCCAATGCTGAAACTACCCAAAATCCAAATCTAGTTCACTCAGATTGGGATTAAAAGCGTTGAAATCTTGGCCTACGAGACATGGATTTCACTAGTGGTGCTATTGGGTGAAGGGACTCTGGGCTTCACTGTGCATTAAAAGGGCTGTAAGTGAACGTTTTGGTTAACACAAATTAGTGCCGGGATTTCTTACAAAATAGAAGCTAGTTGTGCCAGTGCAGATAGGGCAGATCTTACTCTGAAAACCCCCCTTCCGTCCGACCCGGAAAAGAAACGGATTCCATAATGTTCCGTCTATATTACGTTGAGATATCAAAGTCTCTCTAGAAGCGTTAATATTCCAAACGAGAGGCTTGTTAGAAATTAGGACCGGAGTATGTGAATTCTCTGGCAAAAATAGCTGGTGGATCCTATTGATTCACCATCTGTGCACCTCTGTCCTGCCCCCCCCCTCCTCCCCCCTCCCAGGTGCAGTGGAGAAAACTGACGTGCCAAATTTTGACTGACGCTCCTCTGCACTGTTATTGGTTAGCGAAATAACAAGGTTCACTCGCACTCCTAGACTAGATTTCCTGGCTCATTCGCCCAGCCTATTTCTTTTTTTTACAAAATGCAAGAAAAAAGTAGAAACATTTAAAGGTCGGAATACCAATTTCATAGAGGTTACAGGATAAACACAGGCGATAAAACAAAGAAATGAACAGTGGCTAATTTGACTTTGAACACTACAATTGAAGCTGATAAATGGATTTCCTTTCTTGATTAGTGTCATTGGCAGCCAGCCAGACCTGAAAATGTATTTCCTTGTTTACTAAAGGGAGGGGAGACCTGTTATTACTGAACAAACACCATCAGAATGTTTTACCAAAAACCTTTTGTTTTCACCAAAACAATATCACTTACGCTACTTTGTGTCTCTTTAAAATCACAACGGTCTCTTAAAAAAATATATTTCCACAAATGAAAGCAATATCTGTCTTAGAATGAATGGGCACAATATGTCATTGGTGCTGACTGTGTATACAAAGCCTCAGGCAAATGTCTCAAAAAAGGCTGTTATTCTGTAATACGCTGTTGTTGGGCAGAAACCTCTTATCTCTCCACACTACGTTTTCTTTCCCCACTTGATAGTACTTTTGATATTTTTGAATATGAATCCTGAAACGTATGTTTGAGTTGTCCACCCGACAGACGACTAGATATCATGTCTAAGATTGTACAAAAACAAGATTGTGTTGATTGTGGGAAGGGAATATGAATGCCGTGTTCATGTTTTAGCTTTACGTTCTGACATTATATGCATTATTATACTGTTACTTACAGCAAAGCCATATTTCTCACATTCATATCGATTGTTTAATTAAAAAAACTTAAAAAAGGTTTATTTCCCTTTTTATCTTTATTTACAGCAAGATATTTTACATTATGAGAGAGAGAGAGAACAAAGTTATAATGAGGAAAGGTTTCATTAATGGAGTAGTCCACCAAAACAAATGACTTGTTTTCTATCAATTACACACTCCATGAACTCTTGAATTCATTGAGAGGTTTTAGGTTATTCCTAAGCCAATAGTATGATGACCTGGTCATTGGTCGATAAGAGACTCGATAGGAGACCTGCCGGAAACTAATAGTCATCAAATTATTGTTTTAGGAATTAAAAATTAACAACACAATATCCATGAATTCAAGGCTTAACAGGCTGTATAATTGATATGTCATTTCTTGGGGGGTTGAACTACTCCTTTAAGCAGAAAAAAGGTTCTGTACTGTAAGTGGCATGCAGTACAGTAGGCTACATATCAAAACAGATAATACAAAAAATGAAAAGAAAGCATAGCACGAGTGTTGTGCTAAAACTATCCTGCATAGTAGGAGTGCAACCGTTAATCAAACTAATCAATTTAATCAATATTTAGAGTTTCTTATTATACAAATCAGACAAATCAATCATAAAAATAATAATTTGAATTTGTGTAGATTCCTTGACATATGCTTTTTTTTTTAAAGTGTACCCCAAAGAAATTGCATTTGTGGATTATTCAATGAATTAAGTGATTCAGAAGATGGTGGATGGTTGCAGCCGTACAGCACAGTAATAGTAATGATTGCAGTTTTTACAATTCAGACAAAGATAAATGAAATACACGTTTTCACATCAAAGAGAAGACAGCAATTTCTGAGGCAAAAAGCTCTCCAATCATCACAATTACAAGCTCTCAACAGAAGATATACATCTAGAATAGGGGTGCAACGGTTATACAGTAATCTGACTCATTTTAATTGAAATGAAAAGATAATCAATTTTAATAAAACTAAACAATAGCAGATCTACAAGCTAGCAGGTCAGGTCTATTAACTCTGAGTGGACCCTTGAAACGAGCTTGTAAATCTACGATTTTCATGTCAGACTAATTTATTTATTTGATTACAAAAAGATAGACCTTTTCCCAATGTTGATTAAGTGCACTCGCTTAATCGGAAATGTAATCACAAGAATTACCGCTAATAAAATAATTGACTGTTGCAGCCCTAATCTAGAATGGGACCAAGCTGGAGAAACGCTCGTGAAGCGAACACATTCAATGTCATTATTCTACATTCTTGAGTCGTTCTCTCGTTTTGGTGAGGTAGGATCATTGGTGCAGCAAAACAGAAAACATTTCTACTGCCGGAACCAGTTTCAGAATCAAACAGAGACATGATGGACTGCATGATTTTGACACAATACAAATAATATATTACATTGGCCTCTGGAAATAAATACACGCCTGGAGGACAAACTATTTACATCAAATTGGCTCATTTTTGACAAGTGGCTCGCCAAACTTTCTTTACTGCGTTGCAAAGCCATCCAAATCGTACGTTTCTGCTTACAGTCAGAGAAAGTCAAATTCACCTCTCCCTTCACACAAGCGACAGGTTGATTTTTACCATCGGATAAAGTGCTATGTTGATATTTACTTATGTGTTTTAACTATTCATTCACAGTCCAGAATTGCAATATACAGTACATGTTTTGAAACACTTATGGCCGTGAGTGGTACTTTCAATAATTCTGCGGTTGCTACTACCAAGGACCAGAGGAGAACACGGCACGACTTATTAAATAAGTCAGCGGTTTTAGAGAAGCTAATTGAAATATGAATTCAGTGTCTTATCCCAGTTTTATCCCCAGGCTGGCTCTCACTATGACGTAGCATGTACAGCCAGGGTTCAATTTGCCTGTGGGGAGGATGGGGGTGGGGGCTCTGCTTTTGACATCCCCTCGGTTGGGGATATGTTTTTATCCCTGCTTCTGGTAAGACTGGAGGTTTTGGGTCATATTAGTCTTAAGTAGCCAGACTGTTGCCTACTGCAATTTTCAAATGCTTCCGTCTGTACCGTCTCTGGAGCACGGATGCTATGATCAAGAGCAAGCGATAATGTGTATGTGAGATTGTGGAATAGTTGTCTTGCTACACAAGTCTAGGGTGTAAAAAATAGTAATCTTTTGTCTAAAACTGAAAAAATAATAAATAATAATACAAAATAGCAAATGTTGTACGAGAAGTATAGGGCTTAAGTGGTCAACATGTCTAAAAAACGCAAGAGAGTGTGTGTGTGTGTGTGTGTGGGGGGGGGGATTCTCCAAGGAAAAAGGTTGGAAACCACTGCTTATGATACAACTACACACAACAAATTCCGTGTCCATGATGACAATCGTGACAGCATCGTCCCACCGCATGGTTCCTAAACCTTCATGGAGTCCTGTATAGACTTGGTTGTGTCCTCGCTGTCAGACTGCCGGCTGCCCTGGGGGTCCTGGGCAGGGTTACCGTTAGGGGGCCGGTACATGTGCTGGTACTCTCTCAGGACAGTGGCCACCGCGTCGTGACCAAACTGCATGGCATCATCCAGAGGGGTGTTGCCCCATCTACAAACACACAGTACGTTTTTCTTTACTGGAGTATTTCCAAAGTTTTTATACTTACTTACTTTTACTCCACTACATCTCAAACATTGTACTTTTTACTCCACTACACTGTATTAGAAAACTTCATTAGTTACACTGTAGATTTTAATTGTTATTAAGAAACATACATTACCAACTTTGACCATTTGAAAAAATAAAATAATCTACAAGCTCACAATGCGTTACGGTGGGATGCATTGCGAGCTTATACATTTGAAAACTGTGAAATGTACTTTTTGAATTCTGGACTTTCACTTGAAAAAGTATTGCATTATTGACTTTTACTGATACTTTTAGTATCAATAATGTATAGAAAAAGTATAGTATAATGGAAAACGTCAGTCACCACTACAAAATAATAAAATATCTGGGTAGTCTCTGGTTCACCATGCAGTGGTTTTGACATTCAAAGCTAATCAGGTTGGTGCCATTTTTTACTAAAATGTCGCTGCGACTGGGTCACAGTGTCTTTTGGAGAATGTAACCAATGCCATAGCTTTCATCCATCAAGCCACAGGTGTGCATGGCAGAACGCCAGAAGAGAAATTGATTTTCAACCTCTTGCATGCGCACGCGCGCGCACACACACACACGCACACACACTGCACACACACACTGCACAGCACAGATTTACTGACAAAGCTGTGTGACAGATACAAGTATTTGAATGCTTACCTGTCTTTCATGTTGGGATTGACTTTAGAGACTTCTGTGAGGAATATGACTGCCTCCAGATGACCTGCAATAAACAGCAAATAATTTCAATAGTGCAGGGTCCCAGACATTTGTGAAAATATTTTTTGAAACATTTCCATAACTTTCCAGGACTATTTGACCTCATTTCCAGGCATACGGTGCAGTACTAAGGCTCTTTACACCAGTGTGCTATCAATGTCTGCCTTGCCAAGACTGACTCCAGCAAAGGTGTCACATGAAAAAGTAGATTCTTTGATGTATACATACATTACGCTGCACACCCACAGCCCGTGCAGCACTGTACTAAATTAACATATATTTCACGTAATGTAATATTTTGGGACACGTTTTTCATGAACAAAATCAATAGCCAAAAACAATATATCAATTTTTCTGATTCATTCCAAACAATTTCCAGGCCTGGAAAACGTTTTTTTTCTAAACATTTCCAGGCAACTAATAACTGTGGGAAGCCTTGGAGTGCCATTGTGGTTTAAGTGTGTTTAATGTGAGGCAGGTATAAGTGAAGAATGAATCATATGGTAATGGTGATGAAGTGTCACCTTCTGCAGCAGCGACATGCAGGGCAGAGCGAGAGTCATAGTCCTTCTCCTCCATGTTGACGTCTGAAAGGGCAAACCTGAGGAGCAGCATCCACCAGGCAGGGACACAAAGCACATGGAAAGGTTAACCACAGTGATGGATGGAGGCTGCCCGTGCTCTCCTGAATATAACATTGTAATTAATTATAGAAGTAAAGAAATCAAATTAGTGTGTTAGTATGAATGTGTAACGAACAAATTGAGACCTTTATGATTTTGGTCTGCAGTCCTCTAGTCTGGCGAGGATAGTTACAGTTGGGCCTGTCACAGTTATTACATAATAGTCTAATCGCGATTAACTTTGGAATATTTTTCAACACTACGACAAGCGATTACACCATTTTAAAGCAAGATTTTCATGACAAGCAACGATCAAGTCGGCTCAGTGGCTCGTCAGAGGTTAGTGAAAACTGGATCTGGAACACGATTGTTCAATCACTGCAGTCAAGAATGAATCCTGAATTTACATTTTGTAATTGTGATAGCCCTAGTTACAGCACAGTTACAGTAATAGAATTAATCAATTTCATATAATTTAGAAAAAATAACTGAAAATCAATTGGGGAGATTAATGTAGTTAGTAGCCGTTCTGTAGATCGCCTATTTTCACTATTTTTGTGCGACACCGTTGTGCGATGAAATACCAGGGCCAACAATCTCACTAATTGATTTACTTGATTAAAAAAAGTAATTACCGTATATTATATAAATACATAAAAAATACAAAAAATATATTAATCTAAAAGGTAATTGATATAGAAGAATCACTAAGAAGATGGATAGCTGCTGCACTAAACAAGGGCGCTTATCTTCACTCACCTCCTCAGAGCAGAGACATCTCCGTTGTAGGCTGCAAACATCAGGTTGATCACCGACTTGTTCTAATGGGACAAAAGACAAATCATAATTGCAATCATGGATTTGATCTTGGTTGTTTGTATGGCGTCAAAGATCACAGGGTCTTGAGGCCATGTAATAATAAATGCTATATAAATGCACCATTTAACGACATTTTAATTTAATTGTAATAATTTAAAATGGTACAGTTCGTTAAGTGTTAGGTTAGTGCAACATAGTTTAACGGTACATAGTTGTAGTGTTTGGATAGTGTAACACAGTTACCTGGTCCTCAGCAGGTCTTCTAGGATCATGCTTCTTAGTGAAGTGCCTCAGGTTGTCGTAATTGTGGAAGTTGAAGTGAGAAGTGAGCTCCTAAAACAATTACAACTTTTATTGCATTTTCACATTATACATCCTATGTTGATACATTATATTTCAATAACATAATTTATGCTCAGAATAACATTTTATTCAGACACTAAAGTGATAAGTGGACGCAGCCGGAATAGATACGGTACCTCGCAGAAATGGATGCCTCGGACACTGTTCCCCACTCTGTCTAGTGCAGGGGACCAGCACATCATGCCCATCACGTTGGGCACCACCAGCAGGACCGCTCCTGAAACACCCGACTTGGCTGGCAGGCCCACCTGAATGACACGCAACATGCAGGAACACATGGGGCACATTTCAGTTGGTGATTAATTGTCACGCAAATTATTTAATTGGGTTTTTGGCATTGGAAGTTGTGACATTTATAATGAATGAATAAAAATTACATTTCTGTTTGCCTTTTAGGCTTCATAATAAAAAAAAATAGTGCACAGGGAAAATATGACAAATAACTGAAATATATGTACCAAGAAATTACTGGCATTTAAAAAATATATAAACTTTAAAAAATAGCATAAATAGTTAGTGTAAGCATCCAATTTCAGCTTTCAGTTACGATTATGACAAAATAATTGTGATTATCTCAAATAATTACAATTACCGGTATGTAATAATTGTGACAATCCTAGGCACGCATTGAGTCAATAACATTGTAGTGGTTATCAAACGCTTTAATTTCAAGCACCACTGAGAGTACAAATGGACCCATTGATATGGGTGCACTTGGTTCCATTTGTTCCATTTCCACCTTACTTTTAATGTGATAATATAGATTGATTCTGTGGTTCTATCTTCTCTGAGTTGACTGGTGAGGCTCTGTGCGGTTTCTGCCAGTATAAATGTGTCGTGCCCTTGTACGTACATGAAAGGCGAACTCTCCAGAGAAGTCGTACATTCCACACGAGTGCATCAGACTCAGCGTGTCACGCACCGCCTCCGCGCTCAGCACGCGCTCCCCTGTGATTGGACAGATGCCACCGTTGGCCAGCGTGGCTGCCATGACACTGCCTGACTCACACGTCACCTCGATGGCACACAACTGTAATGGAAAAAATAAGATGAAACTACTACTACAGAGACACATGTTAAACCAGAGATATGAGATATGAGATAAGAGATAAGAGATATGAGACAGACAGACAGACAGACAGACAGACAGACAGACAGACAGACAGACAGACAGACAGACAGACAGACAGACAGACAGACAGACAGACAGACAGACAGACAGACAGACAGACAGACAGATAGATAGTCACCTGAAAGTAGCAGTCCAAAGCTGCCATCATGTCGGCATTCTCTGGGAAGCACTGCAAAGACCACAGTTTAGAATCATATTGCAGATGTTGACTGTTATTGTTTCACATGTTATTGTTTAAGTTTACTATACAGTACGTCCAGTCTACAGTCTTTTGAAGTCCAAGCCAAGTCAAGGTTAAAGGTTGTGCTTTATTGTTACATCTTCATCATCATCATTTTGGTTGAGTCTTCATAGGCCAACGCCAGTCGGGGTTGACCATGGTTTGCATGCTTCTCCACCTCATGTGGTCGGATGCAAGAGTTTCCCAGGATTTAAAGTTGATGTCAAGGGCCTTCATGTCTTACTTAACAGACATCGCTGTAGCGACCATATTGTTCTCATCCCACATTCAAGTTCTCCATAGAGGAGTTATCCTCCTGCGCTGTCTGTACACATCAGTCAAAACATCAGTGTTGCACACTTTGTCTTGCCAGGATATGCCCAGGATGCGATGGAGGCTTCTCAGATGGAGGGAAGTGAGTCTTCTCTCTTGCCTGGCACGCTACTGCGGTACAGTAGCATGCTCACAGCGCAGGCGTTGTATGGCGATGTGTTTCCCACACTTTGGTTGGTTTGGTGAGACAGGAGTGTTTCCCAATCCTCCCAATCCTCTTGTCAATTTCAATGCCCAGGGTGAGGTTGTAACTGACAGTTGACCTGAGGTAGGTGAACTGATGGACAGCATCCAGTTCATATAGTTGTCAAGGGTGATGACTGGTGTTGCCTCAGAGTTCTGTCCCAGAACATCTAGGTCTTTTTCAGGCGGATGGTCGGTCCAAGTCTTTGCAGACCTGGGAAAGGTAATCCATCAGCTTCTGAAACTGCGTGCGTGTGAGTCACAACAACGGCTGCATCATCTGCGAACAGCATGTCTCTGATTAGAGCAGTGCGAACTTTGGTCTTTGCCCTATGTCGGGTGAGATTGAAAAGGCTGCCATCCGATCTGGTGTGTGATGCTTCAGGAGCAGAGAGAATGTGGGAGCAAGGACACAGCCTTCCGTGACACCGCTGTGTGTGCTAAAAGGCCATTGAACTGTAATGTCCCCTTCATGTTGTGGAAGGATTTGACCAGGCGGTGCAGTTTTGGCAGGCATACCTATCTTTGGAAGAATATGGAAATGTCCTTCCCTGCTGACCCAGATCAAAAGCCCTATAGGTACGCCAATGAAAGTGATAAACAGGATTGTCTGCAGAGCGTCTACAGTTGATCTGCTGATCTGAACCATAAACAGTGGTGTGGTGGCAAGACACGTTGATCCAGCTTCTGTGGGCGAGACAGGATGGCTCAACCTTTTTGGCTTGGGAAATGCTTTGGCTATGTCTCGCGTCTCCGCCCCGCCCCCCTCTCCACCACCAATACAAACAGACCGCTACAATAACCTTACTAACAGATACAATACATATATAAACCAGATATAATTATTAATGAAAGTATTAATGAAGTATGCATGTACTATGTGTACTATGTAAACTCAATTTCCAGCCAAAAGAATAATACAAATGTTTTTATTTATTTATTTATTTATTTATTACTGGGCCCCCCGAGGGATCGCGACCCACGGGTTGAGAACCCCTGGCATAGAGGGTTACACTGGGTGAATACCCTCATCATCATGTGGATTACATGATCAACCCAGCCTACACCTCTTCAAATACATTCCAAGATTCAAACTGCACCCAAATTAAAATCATTCTACTAAACTACATAGCCAAGTGGTTAGGGTGCCTTCCTTATGCCTAAACATTTTCTCTTCGTGTTTCCCGTCTCTCTTCACTGTAAAAAATAAATACTTAAAAATGCTCCAAAAATCATACCAACTTTACGTTGAACTGAAGCTAATTGACAACGGTAGAGCGGAAAGTAGTGTAAACTTTCCACTGTAAAAATATATCCCAAACACGTGCTAGTGCTTTTCCACAACACAACTCAGTCTGAGTCTGGAAACACATTATATTAAACATTAACCTTTATGTTTTCCGGTATTATGATAACCTCATGTAAACCTCCCATTGTAAATCTATGTCTGGGTAAACATCATATTAACCATTAACCTTACAGTATGTTTTACTAGTTATTATGATAGCCTGTTTATTGACGCAAACATTATCCGGTCTATAAATCAATCACTGGACATCAACGCTAATGTGCTTTACCGCCAAATCAAATGAGCCATGCCGACTGTAAACATTAAGTTAAACATTAACATGTCTGCATATGATAGACCTGAATAACCTGAAGTGGAGGAGACGTCCGCTGTCTATAAATCTATCGTAAACATTCTACACTAATGTGCTTGTGTTTTTCCACAGCACAATTAACTCACACTGTGAGTCTGGCTAAACATGTAGGCTACATTATATTGTCTCTGCCGGGTAGAAACCTCATATGTCCAAAACTGTTACCGTTCATTTGCGGAAAGAAACAACAAGTCAGAATATGGTTTCTGCCCAACAACTTACCGGTATGCTAAACATTTCCATTTTACAGTTGGCAGATGAGGCTGTCTGCCAACTTTAATGCTACTTAACTCTGTAGTATTGTAGTAGGTCAGTCAAGTCTGCAGCTCTGTATACAGTTCTATTCAACCCCCAGGCTCTGTTCCACTCACCTTTTTCTCTTTGAGATAATAGCCAATGGCATAGTTCCGATCCCCTGTCTCCTTCTCTGACTGGAATCTGTTAAATTAAACAGGAGAGACTAATGTTTCGTAATTTTGACACAGGCTCAGCACAAATGTTCTCACTGCAGCCAAATATATGAATTCAGTCAATATTAGGTCAATTTGTTGTATGTCAATATTATTGACATAAATAGAAGGTAAATGTATTGTGAGTGACATCTACATCCAGAAGTGTTGCAGCTGAGCCAATTAACGCACAGGTCTATTTTGCTCCTCTGTGAGAAGAAATAAGGGGTGCTGTGTTCTGACGTTAAGGGACAGTAGCTATATCTATGCTGTCAATCACCAACATACATTGCAATTTGCTTTATTAATTCCCACTGACACAGTCAAATCAAGTCTTTGATTTAAAAGTAATTTCCACTCATGCCTATACTTTTTTTTGCTTTTTTTTAGAGTTAGTAACACAGGTTATGGGTAGATATTCCAAATGCCCAGGTGCACAGAAAATACTGAAGAAATTGCATTCTGATTTGTTCAACCACAGTGCTTCTTTAATTCACGAATGTTGAACTCCACGCTTCAGATGCCTTGAAAGCGGCACATTGAAGTGCAGCAACTGGATTCTCCACCCCCCCCGCTTCCATAGGATAAAGTTAATGTGATGCTGGCGCTTCACAGGTAACTGAGGTAAGGGCAGTACCCCCAGCCAGGTGTTACTAATGATACTAATTAAGGCTCTGTTAGCCTTTCAACATGCACAATAGCAGCATCCTGACTCCATTGGATTACAGTGGAACACAACCTTAATACTATCATTTGTTACAGGATGTAACATTGCCATACTTTTTTTTACACAGCTGTAGAATAATTGTGAACTAAATTTATTATACTTCAGCATAACACTCACACTGCGTTGTTGAAGCCCACAAATTCTCCACCAGCCATGCCGTTCAAAAACTCCATTACCTACAATGATAACACAAACAAATATTTGTTGAAACAGCATATCACCCAAATATAAGCATAATGAGACTTCAAAATACAAAACCATTTAGGTACTTACATAGTCAAACCTTGCAGCTTTATTTGTCTGAGGCTGTAAAAAGAAAACGTATTATTAATATAAATAATATAGGCTTTGTTTTGAAGTTAAGTAACGGTCATACAGGCCCTATAGATGGCAGTGTTGGGGTATTCTGACACTAATGGCATGCATGTACACTGTATGACATGTGTGCTTTGGCCTGCCTGCCTGCCTGCCTGCGTGTCTGTCTGTCTGCCTGTCTGTCTGTCTGCGTGTCTGTCCGTGTTGTAGTGGCAAGTTGGCAACTGTGAGGTTGAGGTGACCCATACGGTCTTCTTGGATTTCTTGGAGTTGACAAGTAGTAAAGTGACTAAATGTGGCTCGTACCGTACGTAGTGTGCCCTCTCTTTTACGACCTCACAGACTATTTGAAGCTGAAGGGAGATGATGTAAGACGGAATATTATGATGATGATGCTGTGAGGTCATTTTTTCACACGACTCTGTTGTGCAACAAAGCATGCATGGTCATTGGTCACAGTGGTTAATCGATCTGCTGTTATATATTATAAAGAAGATGAATATCCTTTGGGACAATAAAGATTATTATTATTATAAATAAACGTAAACAAATACTTCTCGATTATTCAATTAAAGGAATTCACTTCAACCCCCCAAAATAAAATAGATTTTGTTTTTGTCACATTCCTGAGCCAATAATTCAACATTTGCTGGCACTGCTGTGGTAGGAGACCATTACAAACTACATTTGTATTATAAAAGAGCATTATAATAATACAATCTAAAACAACTCTCACAGTGCAATCACTGAGAGGCCTACTGGTGATTCAGGTTCAAAGAGAAGGTTTTAAATAGGGTTTTGCTCTTGCTAAGATTGGTCTCCTATTAACTTCAATTAGTTGCAATTGCAGCCCTGCATGATTCCAATGAGAAACGTCTGGGCTTCTCCGCTTTGCTCTCCTCTGACATGCCAACTGTTTTTATCAGACTTGGCTGACCTTTTACATTCTGTTGGCACAACCGTTGGGTCATCTATCTCCTACTCTGTATGCAAATAAACACCAATTCCCTGTTTGCTAACAAACGTAAAATAAACACACACACACACACACACACACACACACACACACATGGATGGACGGTGGAGAAACATGTCCAAAGCTGTTACTTTAAAAAACGTGTCGCTTTACGCCGTTTTTCAAGCTTATGTTTCTGCTACTTTTGATGCTTTGCCTTTTGCTGTAGTGTGATCAATCAAGCGGGTCGTTAATTCAGGGGGGGGGGAAATCACAGTTGGAAACTTGGAGATGAGGTTCCTGTTCAACAGTGACATTTCACGACTATAGTGTGTAAGAGAGGCATGTGGAGATGCAGACGCCCTGCCACAGAGGCATGTGGAGGCAGGTTGAGCAGCTGAGCAGGATAAGGAGGATGCTGTCTGCTGTTTGCAAACACAGGGCAGGGATCCCCAGCAGGGATCAAGGGATTGATCCGCTGGGCGTCGTGATTAAGCAACATGGCACGAGAGGGTGGGCGTTACCGTCATTAACGGCACGCCTGCGTTGGAATGAACTTCCCCCGTTGCAATCAGACTCAAAAAGTCACCTCGTCAGACTCAAACTTTGCCCGTAGCATCGTAGCACTCAGCGACCTTACAGGCGTAGGCAATGGCTCAACTTATTTAACTTAGATAGTATGTAGACATAGCACTCTATAGTATAGTTTCATTATATAGATATTCCAATGTTAAGATCATTGCTTACATATGAGTTGATGACTACGTTTATTTGATGTATCACCATGTGTTGTTCTTGCTTACTGTAAGTCACTCTGGATTAAGAGCGTCTGCTAAATGCCTAAATTGTAAATTGAGCAGTTGAGACGAATATCAGTCTAAGTCCATACTAATTAAATAATGTATAAATCATAGATAAGTGGTCAGGACGGACAGGCCTTTTCGAGGAGGGGTCAGAATAAATTATGGACTTTTATTCGTCTCAAAATCTCAACAGGCGACTTCCGTAGGCAGCTACGCCTGTCCACATATTATTTCATCCTCGAGTTTCGTCCTCGCATTTTCAGGACACATTTTGAAGACGCAATCTCTGACTGGAACTATTATTATTATCACTAACGCAGGGCTGTGTGGTGTTGTTGTTGTTGTGTTGTGTACAGGTGGATGAGGAGAGGCTGAAGACAGAGCTGGGTGAGATCACTGCTATCATCAACATGAGAAAGAACCCCAACACTTCTAATGTGAGTCACACGCACGCGCGCGCGCACACACACACGCACACACTCACATGCATGCACACATGCATGCACACGCACACACAAACGGGTCCTGACCGGGTGTGTGGGGAACCACTGCTGTAAACCACTGATTTCCACGTTCCATACATACAGTCAGTACAGTACAGAGAGTCGTCACACGACCAAACGTTATCACTGCAACTATTCAAAGGGTTGTGAATTATTTGAGTGTAAACTCCCTGTAATGACTAGAAATGCACTCTGTCGAGGTGCCATACACACCAAGTAGGCCATGTATGTATGGCCTACTTGTGCGCAAGCAGAGCACGCAAGTACTGCTACTAACTAACGTCTATTACAACTGCTGTTCTAAATCCTTAGACCCGTTATTGACCTTATACCTACAGTACCTTATAGCGTACCTTAGTTACGTCACCATCGACAGCCAATAAGGGACCACCATTATTAGTTACATACATACAAGTAATTGCGCAAGTAATAATTAAGCTCTGTGTGTGTGCGTGTGCGTGTGTGCGTGTGTGTGCGTGTGCGTGTGTGCGTGTGTGTGTGTGTGTGCAGCCCACTGTGCACGGAGGTTCAGGACCGTTAATATGCACGGTGTACTTGGAGGACACAGACCCACGGGCCAAGACAGAACAACATGTCAAGGTAACGAGCTCTCTCTCTGTCTCACATGGTCTCTCGCCCCTCTCTCTTTGTCTCACATGGTCTTTCGCCCCCCTCTCTCTCTCTCTCTCTCTCTGTCTCACATGGTCTCTCACCCAACTCAGAGCCCCTGTCTCCTCTCTCTCTCTGTCTCTCATGGTATCTCGTATCTCTCTCTCTGTGTCTCATGGTCTCTCGCCCCCCTCAGATGCCCTGTCTCCTCTCTCTCTCTCTTGTCTCTCATGGTCTCTCGCCCCTCTCTCTCTCTGTCTCACATGGTCTCTCGCCCCCTCAGATCCCTTGTCTCCTCTCAGTCTCTCATGGTCTCTCGCCCCTCTCTGTCTCTCTGTCTCTCGCCCCTCTCTCTCTCTCTCTCTCTCTCTCTCTGTCTGTCATGGTCTCTCGCCCCCTCAGATCCCCGGGTCCATGACAGCAGCAGAGCTGACCGGTGAGATCCTGGACCGACGGAAGATCACCGTCAAGGACAAAGACTACTGGAGCTGCTGGGAGGTGAACGACAAGGAGGAGGCAGGTGGGTGAGAGAGGTTAACCACAAGCGAGAGAGAGAGAGAGAGAGAGAGAGAGAGAGAGGGAGAGAGAGAGAGAGAGAGAGAGAGAATTGCACGCAAGCAAGCGTGCAGCCCTCATCATGTCCCACAATGCATCCTGGTTGAAGCAGAAGCATTGTGCAGCCCTCATCATCTCCCTCAACGCGGATCGGTTGCACGTCCGCGACGACCGTTTTGACGATAAGCGAC
>OOFJ01103003.1:0-17050 GCA_900323375.1 Benthosema glaciale
CGGGGGTGTGGAGGGGAGGAGGGGGGGGGGGGGAGAAAAAGTCGTCGGAAGAAGAGGGGAGTACTGTAGAATCATTCCTCCACCTTTTAGCATTCAGGCTAAAAAAAATCTCCTTCGCGACCCGCAAACCAGCAGCAGCATCACATCAACAAGACCAATCAAATCACGTTCAACCTACCTTTAAATCTGAGGTCGACGGGGGGGTCAAGAATTAGAATCTGTTCCAACTTGGACATTTTTCTAGCTGTGTGTTGTGTGGGTGGGGGGGTGCACTTGATAGCAATGTGAGGGAGTCACACACACACACTGACAAGTGTAAATCCTGGATCCCTGCTTCTTCTTCTTCTTCTTCTTCTTCTTCTTCCCTCTCTCTCTCTCTCTCTACTGCCACTACTGACTGAGTCAAACGCTGACTGACTGGGCGCCTGGAACGCGCATGTGGCTACAAATATTGGAACGCGCGAGTGCGCGCGGCCTTGTTGTTGCGCGCGTCCCCGCGTGGCTAACCAATTGATGTGATTAGTTCACACGCAGTAACAGGAACCAGCAGTGACAGTGACAGTGACAGTGCACTAATATATAGCATTGATATGATATGCAAATCGTGTTGATTTTTTTTTTCTTCTGTTGCCTTACCATTGACACTTTAACTTTAAATTCAAAATGTAATATATAATAAATGTAATAATAAATTAAAAGTTTAATATCAGATAGGCCTTTATATGGCTTGGGCATTTCAGCAGCACAAAACTCTTATTTTCATTAAAAGTAGCCTATAATAGATCATCTGACTGCACCATTTTAAATGGGTCAACAATGGCCAGTGCTCAACATATAATACAACACAATACTAAATATACCAGTATGTAAACTTCTAGAGACTAATATGAGACAAAACAAAAACTAAACTCCTGCAGGGATCTATAATTTAAGATCATGTGTTTGTTTCCCAAATGAGGGTACTACTATTACTGAGATTATTGATTTGGTAGATTTTATTTGATATGTATCTAGGCCTATAGGATATACAGCGTAGCCCAATATATTAGCTAATCAATCAGGATATTGCAATAAAGTCACATGAAGGATTTCCATTGCCGTCCTGGAGATTAGATTACACACATATTGAGGTATCGGTGATGGTGGATGTGTGACTCTGAAAGCAGAAAAGGAGGAACTTGCCGGGAAGGTTGACAGAAGTGGATCCTGTGGTTTTGGTCCACTCTATTCAGCTGTTATGTACACTGTTTAACCGAGACTAATCTCCAGTTAGTATTCCGCTCCACTCTCTTTAAGACCTTTGACAGTCTTGGCCACGGTTAAGTCCATCTTCGTGATAAGTGCAGACCTCCCCCTTTGTGAACTGTTTGAGAGATTATTCCTCTGCTATGCAGCAAAACAAGGCCCCAGTGGAATGATCCACGCTCCAACGTATTTGTGCCATTAACAGAATAAATCAATAGCCGTCCCACCCCCCACAGGAACAACACAACTATCAGTATTATCATTACAATCACATAATGAAAATTCTCCTTGATAACATTTAAAACAAAAACAAAACAAAACAAAACAAAAACAATGATACCAACTTGTGATTTATGTTGAGTTACAAATGGTAGTGAACTGTACTACAACAGTGAACAAGGAATGACTGCTTTCATTTATTATGCTTCACACAAATGGAACAAACTTCATGACTCTTTGAAACTGGTTTGATTGGTCTGTATAGAGACATATATAGGGTGCTTCTTGAGGACACATTACATATAGTGACTGCACCTGTTTCATGTAACCCAAATACTTGTTATTGTCTTTAATTGGATTGTATTTTATAACTGTACTTGTTTTCATGCTGTAATCAGGGCGTCCTTGAAAAAGAGAGCTTGCTCTCAATGGGCTTCCCTGAATAAAGAAAGAAAAAGAAACAAAGTGTTCAAATATATCCTAATAATTGTTTGAAGTGAGTATACTGTACCTGTTTTTAGCTTTTAGCTTTCTGTCTGTTCTGCTATCTGTCTTGCAGAATGTCTGGCTGACTGGGCTTAATATGTTTTCTTTAAACTGGGGAGGCAGGAGGGCACAAAGTAAACTTGGTGGTGTATACCATGGATGTCCAAGATATCTTCAGGTTGAGATAACTCTGAGTCATCCTCCTCTTTAGGAGTAGGAGGAGGTGGAGGGGCAGGCAGGTACCTAGCAGACAAGCTTTCCTCATCAGAGGAAAGCTTGCAATATAGCGAGACGGTGTATAGCAAGACAATACAGTCGATGTCAAGCCAAAAAGAATAATGACGGTCTAAAAATATATGCACAGATATAAGTAGTACCCTCCGGGCGCTCAGGTGACGCAGTGGTAAAAGTGCCTGCCCAACACCGCAGAGGCAGGGGTTCAAATCCTCCCCAGTGCATCTGGCTATTTTGATGGTCTATATGAACACAATTGGCTCATGTTTGGGGAGGGAAGCCAGGCAGGGATCGGTTGGTATAATGGTATTTGTCACTACATGTACAGTACATGGACCTGTCAGCCAGGAGTGTTGGGTGGGAGGAGTATGACGAAGGCTCCTCACTGGCAGGTGAGTCAGTAGAATACAACAGAGATGTTGTCATGTGTCCCTTCCAGCTGTGGACAGTTCATCTTCCTCATTATCTGGGGGGGGAGAGAGAGGAGAAGGAGAGTAGTTTCTTCCCGATGTCATTTCATGAAGAGCTTTGCATTTTCTTACAAGTTACAACTCTCAGTGGAAACGGAACCCTAAATGGAAGCACTATTCAGATATCGTGTTGATGAATTGTATACATAGGACGGACCACAATGAAAGTCACCAGGCCTTTTTGGTATTATCCTTTTAGCCCAACTGTACTTCTGTGCTATTTCTGTGCATCTTTGACTAAAGTATTCAATCAATCAATCAATCAATCAATCAATCAATCAATCAATCAATCAATCAATCAATCAATCAATCAATCAATCAAAAACTATATACACAGCTTACATGCAAGTATATACACAGTATACTATAAAGAACGTGCACACCACCATCCAAGTAATAGGGAGACAGAAGCTCTATTGGCCACAGCCATTAAATTCCTCAAGCCCAATAGTATACTTACTGTATAACAAACATAAACATGAAGAATGGTGAAAATTTTATCATGGAAACGTACAATACCATTTTTACACTAACAAATGAAGACTCGGGATTTTAAAGTGTCTCTTGTTATTTGAGCTGGGTTTGTTGCTTTGCACGGCTACATGTTTTCATCATATGTTCCGTCCAGCTGCAGAAAGTTATCGTGACCTCCCAGGAGATTAGATTATACACTTATTGAGGTATTGGTGATGGTTGATGCGTGTGACTCTGAAAGCAGAAAAATAGGAACTTGCTGGGAACGTTGACAGAAGTGTATCCTGGTGTTTTTGTCCAGTGCATTGCCACTCTGTTTAACTGAGACTAATCTCCAATTAGTATACCTGCTCCACTCGCTTTAAAGCTGCAATCCCGGAACATATAAATAAAGAACAGCCAGTGTATAGAAGAGCATGTTAACACAATACAACTATCAGTGGTTGGAGGTGGTCTCCCTACCCTTCCATTGAGACATTTTGGGTCAACTGGAAGATCTGACTGGTTGTGATTCATTTTTTTAGACAAACTTGTAGTTACCCGAAGGAAAATGCATGCTTACTTCACACGTGTTTGTGGCTTGAGAAAGAACTGCAGCCACATCATGTTTTTCTTTTCCCTTTCCTGGGCCGACAAAGCATGCCCTTGTGTCGTCATAGGGTCAAATCTGGCTCATGACTTTCGTTTGACTTTTGGCCTCTGTCTCGCCTCCATTTCTGCAGCACTCCATACAGTACATTTGAGAAGCCATGAAGCAGTAAAAGGAACACTATTAGATCAAATATCTTCCATAATTCTACTACCGTAAAAACAACACACAAAGAAAATGTCCAAGGAAATGTATTATTACTTCTTTATTACACAGATTAATGTACAAATGTTACTCTGGTCTACAAACATTACAGAGGGGGTAGCATGACCCAGGCATACATCGAAGCAGTGGTTCTCAAATGTTGTCATCTCGAGGACCTTCAAGCTTTTCAAGATCTTGGTAAATAGCAGATCCACAAGCTCACAATGCGTCGCAAGCTTGTAGATTTTGCATTTTCAAAACCCCTGGGGGTCCTCGGATCCCGCTTGGAGAACCAGTGCATTAAAGGAATGATGCATTGCAAACTGTATAGCAGGCATTTTAAAAGTAGATTCTTACGTATGCCATTTGATTAGTCTGTTTATTTAGACAAGGAATACATGCATCTAGCTAATTTGCAGTATTCCCATTTAGCTGCATCATACAGCAGCTTTGATTTTTTTATGTTAAGGCACTTGGCTATGAACATCGGAATGGCAATCCGTTTTATTTTTTTTTATATAAAACTGTTTATATAGTCTATAGTACTACATATCATATAAGCTGTAAGAAATTCTTAGATGATAAACACTGTTGAATGGTGGTCAGTCATGTGCAAAGTAAAATACTCTTTCACAATAAGTCAAAACTCAACCGGCATATGGTACAACACTGGGAGTAAAAAGTAGCACAATTTGTATGTTACAAAATACAACTGTAAACGTCTCCTATGTATGAAACCGTGGTTTCACTAATACTCAGATTGGCAGTTATGTTTGAACCATAAATCTGAAGAATATTTCTTTAAGGCAAAGTGGCAATTATACTGCAATTAATTATGCAGTTTACTCAACAATACTGTCGGGATACAGAGAAAATTGTTGTCAAGTGGTAAAATTCCCTGTTTGTGCAGGTACCTTAATTACTTCCTTAATTATTATTTAACCATTTTAATTATTACATTTAGAAGGATAAATGGTAAAAATAAAAATAAAAAAAACAATTCAATTCAAGACTAAAAATGTATTTAACACTTAAAAATGGCAATGGAATGGCAGTGCTTCAGCATAGGGGGCCGTTCTTGCTGTTACAGATTTAAGCTGGTCTGTCGGTGGCATTACAGTAAAATCCTTACGCAGCGTCATGAGCCAATGGAATGTAAAGCCTTTGTAACTTAGCAATATAAAATGTATATAGTTATAAGCTACATGTTGACAACTTACCACTAGTCAAATTCAATTCTATACATGTGATATATACACACACGCACACACGCACACACGCACACACACACACAAACATACTGTGTGGGCACAACATATCTCCATGAGGAAAAAAATATAATAATACAGCCATGACTACCGGTACATTAATGACACCGACCTCTAGAAAGTGTCATTTAAGGTTCACAGTGCATCAACAGCTTCTACAGAGCAACTGACAATTCAAAAATAAACTAATATTGCCTTTTGACTTTTCAAATTTAACTTTCAATAGCACATCAACTAGAATAGATGATTTGTTATCAATTAATGTTTATTTTAGTTTTCAGTGAGAATGTGTTTTTAGTGATAATGGGTATTTTTGGTTTGTTTGTTTTGTACCAAGTGGTTACTCTGATATGCATACAAAATTGCCCTATTAGACATCCAACAAACTATTGTAATTCAGACATAAGGCCACTTGAGGGAGACAAACCAAATGTTTTCTGTTCCTGTTCCCCATCAGAACCAGAAGGTACAACATCAGGAAGCAAAAAGACCAATCAGGGGACAGGCTACTACTACTTCTATCATGTTTCTTCCAACTGGTGTGTACCTTCCTCTATTCCCCTGGGCCAACATGGTTCATTATCATATTACCTTCCTCTCTATTGCCACAGTCCAGCACATTGTGAATATTGTGGACAGCATGCTGAGGAGATGAGGTGGTGTGTTGGGGTAGTGTGCAGTGGGGGAGTGTCACTAGCAGCATCTCCTAGTTGATGGAGGTGGCTGCCGGGTAAGTTTGAAGGACTCGTTGCTCTCTGCATCAGGATTTTCCAGCGGCGGAATCTGTTTACCTACAAAGAAAAGTGATCAGAATCAGCTGAGTTGGTTTTAAGACTAGATCCCAAATTGTTTGTCTTTGTTTTTGCAGCTCTGTGGGCACTCCCTCCTTTTTTATGTAGTTCGGTCACTCTCAATATGATCTCGTTTTTCCATTATCTCAGATAAATGAGAATACATTACTTGGTTCTCCTTCTTTAGCAAATTAAGTATCACGAGATGTGATCAAGCATGCAATTCCACTTCTGTATTTCTTTGAAGAACCTGGCTTTTCTCTCACGAGTTACGAAAGCTTACAATAAAGGCTAAGTTAAGTTTCCAACAGGCAGGTTAAGTTAGGTGTAGTAACCCTCACCCCAAGTAGGGATTTCACTCCAGTCGAGAGTTTCAAAATAGACTTTAAAAGGGTCCCTGGCTAATACGACAAATATGTCAACTAAAAATAAGTTGATGTCATAGGTCTATGTGTGGTCCAGCCCTATGGAATTATGGAACACACATGCTAAAGAATATTTAAAATATTGCTTTGATGCTCATATTAACTTGAGTGGGTGAGTAGGTAAGATTAAGTTGTTTTTTATTAGCATGTGCATTCCATAATTCCATGGGGCTAGACCACACACATATGACATCATCAACTTGCGACGGGAGCAGTTCCTATTGAGTGAAAGAAATAAAATATTTAAGACGTTTTTATTTTGTAATTTTAGTAATAGAGGGCAAGTATAATGTTTTAAGGCATATTTGTCTTATTAACCAGGGGTCCCTTTAAGGGAATTTGTAACCAAGCCTCACACCCATACAAGATAGATGACTACATGTTTAGGGCAGTGGTGCTGACAGAGTCAGCTGTTTAGTTTAGCAGAATCTTGAGAGATTAGGTAATAACTAATTAGTCATTTTTAGCACCAAATGCCAGTGTATTTTGACTAGGGCAAGTAACACTGACTATTCTACCAGCCACGTGACAAATAGCAAAGGATTGTTTTGGAATTTATTGGAAATTGTATTATTTTATAAATCTCTAAGTACTATATTATTATTATTATTATTATTATTATTATTATTATTATTATTATTATTATTATTATTATTATTATTATTATTATTATTATTATTATTATTATTTTATTTTTTCATCCCTTTTGGCCTGCCTAGCATATACATACTGATCAAGTTAAAGTCATAACACACAGGGAAATAATCCAGTAATTCCTGTGGAACCTCATGATTAGCCTTCTACCAACCATAAAATGACCTTTAGTTTGAATTAGGTTAAAAGGGGGCCTCTGGTGGGTGACCGACCGTTGCTTGACACAGAAACAGGAATTATTCTTAGCTTCATATGACAAATTTTAGACCCACACCACCCACCATGACCTAGTGACACATGTCACACATGTGGCAGGAAACGTACTGATTTTCTGAAAGAGTTCCTCAACGTTGACAGCATTTCTAGCACTGGTCTCGATGAAAATAGCTGCAATTGATTCAGCGAACTCCTTCGCTTCCTTCATAGGCACTTCCCTGTAAATGAGAATTAAAGTCAGTCAGCAAGTGGTAGGCCACAGTGGAAAGGGAGCACCGCAATCAGCATTCATGTCAATATTGGGAGATCTTCTATTGTCTATTGCTACAGTCATGTATAAAGAGTCCACCTTAAACATCACTGGGGTGCAGTTTGATTTACATTTGTTATTCATACAATTTTGTAGATGCTTTTATTCAAAGCACCTTAAATTAAATTAAATACATTCATTCACTCACTCACTCACTCACTCACTCACTCACTCACTCACTCACTCACTCACTCACTCACTCACTCACTCACTCACTCACTCACTCACTCACTCACTCACTCACTCACTCACTCACTCACTCACTAGAATCATAACAAACTTGGGGTGCAGATGTAGACTCAGTCTGCATACTCATATCTGGACACCTGGGCCAAGGGCCATATATATAAACTGACCACGAGTGGCCTGAAAATCGCTGGCATGACAAAGAGCAAAGCCAAACAACTTATAATATATTGCCCTGTTTCAGCTGTTATAGGCAGTTTGGCTGTGTGGAGGAAAAGGTGCCCTTAGGCGCCCATGAACGAACTGTCTAACCCTGTTTCATTTGTTTCTCTGTGTAAATCAATGTATGTATTAAGTAATTGGCAATAGATGTATATCCAATTAAATTACCATATGCATTTACATATAGATGGTATAGATGGTTCATATAGGTATAGACTGTATGCATTTATTTATTAATGATACAGATACACAGAACTGTATATGGATGGGATGCACACGCAGATCCGACACACCAAAGGTCCGACATGCGGTCGAACATGGGCTGCTCCCGTGCTTGCGGTTATGGTTAGGTTAGGGTTTGAGGTAGGTTATCGGTCTAATGACAGGTTATGGTTAGCTTAGGGTTTGAGGTAGGTTATCGGTCTAATGACAGTTGGACCAATAGTATGTCGGAACTAAAGCCTTTACCTGTATAACTGGTTTGGTTCTTTACTCTTACATGTACCTACTGTAGCTTCTGTTTTATTCATATTGTTGTTGCTGCTATGCTATGACACATGATATTCCCTCCAATAAAGGTCTCTCTCTCTCTCTCTCTCTCTCTCTCTCTCTCATCAATACTGCACTAATACAATATAGAGGCATAGTTATTGACCCACCTGATGTCTCCTAAATCATTCTTGTTCCCTGCTATGGCTACGACAATGTCCTCTGGTCCATGTTCTTTCAACTCCTTCACCCACTTCTTCAGTGTCTGGAAAGAGTCCTTGACAACACAGCAAAATAACAGTCACCCCAGGGCTGAGAGAAACACTTCTTATTCACTTTAACTGGGATGTTTTGCTGAGCAGACATACTCTACTCTTTGTCAACAAATCCCACCAAAAAGCAGCACAGTACCACTAGTGCTGCTATTGGTAACTCTGCTGTTCTACTGAAGAGAACGAAGTGTCTTTTATTAAACCCTATACCCTTTTATTAAACCCTACACACAACCGACCTATGTCCCCCATGGCTCTATACTTGATCCGATCCCTCTTCCTCCCTCTATACAAAATCTCTTCACTGAAAATAGCCAATTTACAAGCTCACAACATGGCCCATTGCGTCACATTTGAGCTTGTAGATTAGCTATTTTCCCCAGCATAGGGATGCTAGGTTTATGTGGTTAAAGGATAAGGCCGGTGTCATTAAAAAACACATTTTCCCATTGTCAACATAGCCTGTGAAAAGACCAAAACCTACAATTAATTCACAATAACATGTATATGTAACAATGTTATTATTACTGTATTTCACAAATATGTTACAGTACATTAACAGATTATGGTGAGACTATGACGAGTACTACCTCTATGTGTCCCAAGCAAGTGACAAGAACTTCCCATCTTTCTTACCAGCTTAGTAATGTCATAGACGATAACAGCAGCAGCAGACCCTCGGTAGTACATAGGAGCTAGTGAGTGAAACTACAAGAGAAGAACATCACATATGGAACATCACATTATTCAGCATGCTTCATCAGTTCATCATGCTATGCAACAGTCTTGTGATCAACTAGAGATCTAGTCTATAATTGCGGAATGTCACAGAATTAATGCTAAATATATCACTAATTGATTCCTGAAGGTTTGGATAAGTTCATGCAATGATTAGAAGAATGCACATTGCTTGAATATCAGTCTAAACAGTTTTACTGTAAGGAAACCTTCAACTTGACAAACAATACTAACACTACAGAGGGTGGCACTGTAGCCAGTGTAGGGGGTCTGAAAACCTTAAAATTCTTCAAAAATAATTATGTTGCTACATGTACACAGAGGTAGCTCCCGGATCGAATAGGCTTCCCTATTTTGGGCGTGTCATGAAAATAGATAACATTTTCTAAAAAAAAAGAAAAAAAAAAGCTCAGCAATATCGTGATGTGATGCGACGTGTTGTGAGCTTTTACATCAGGTATATTCGATTTTATTTTAAATGAAGGTTGAAGGAGTTAATACTGGTTTTCCATGTACCATGATGTTCAAGCTAGCCTTTCCCACATGAACAGGATTGATTCTGTCCAACCAGTAATCCCACCTCCCCTCATAGTGCCTGTTATGTGGCACCGTGACAAAACAGCTCCTCAAACTCCGGACCTGTGTGAATAATCCTCTTCATGCCAACAAATCACCCCACTTCACGATGACACACATGGCAGATAAGACATTGTGTAACTAACTGCTGCATTCCTCGACAAAATGGGAGTGTCAATACACTAATATTCAGGCATGATTTATGAAGTGTGAATACGTTTGACTTGCTTAAATTGTTATGCTTGATAAACTGAAGGACACTGAGTGGAGACCATAATGGCACAACACAGCCTCTATCACCCACTTTACATCATATAGACGAATCCACAGAGGGGTGCCCTGGGCGCAGCCATTACTGAGATATACCATTAAACTGGATTAGTAGCTAGATTAGCTACACCTGGCCCACAGAGCACTACTCCATCCATGCTCCATCCATGGAGCACTGCTCCATCCATGGAGCAGTAGGACATAATTATATTTAGCAAAATATTAACAGCTGGTCTGTAAATTAAGGGTTTGTGTTATGGAAGAAATTGGTTGAAATAGGCTATCCGGCCGTGCTGAAATGAGCATGTCAGCACACCTTGCCGTCAATAGATGATTTGAGAATGAATTAATCACATTTAGAAATATCATCAGTTGTGCTGATTAGTGATTAGAAGCATTATTGCCTTGCCTAACAAAAAGGGCAGGTACACGCTACTTCAGTATAAAAAGGTTGGGAACCAATGAGTTGCACTAACCACAGGCTCCATGCAATCAAATCAAATAAATTTGTACTTAGATTCTGACGTTACACATCTGAATGAGTTAACATAATGTACGTATAAAATATAAATGTAAATAAAGACTATCGTGGATTGGGGTAATTCCCTATTACATACTAGTATCATGTCCAGGGGGTGTACTTGTACTGTACATCATGATGCCTCGCATTACAGAAACAGAAGATGCCAATAGGGTTAAGGGTTATAAACTGATTTTGATTCTATATTAAGTTTGATGGGATCTACCTGAAACCCCCCAAGCCTTACTAACTAACTAACTACTTACTAACTGGCTGATCCACCAGACACACCCAGGTATGGTACAGTAAATATAATATATCATCTATACAGAACGTATATTTACATAGATATTAGGACCTCAGGCCATGTGGTTATGTTATGTTTGCATATCAAGGGCTTGGTGGCTTGTTGGAGCACAAAGAGAGTATGTGACATTTTTGTCAAAACTGACATGTCGGTATCTGTATCATGATCCTTATCATGTCAGTATCATGTCTGTATCATGGTCAGTATTCATGTCTGTATCATGGTCAGTACTGTCAGCAGTACCATGTCACATCTGTATACAAGTATAGATTGCTTATATGTTAAATAATAATAATTAATTAAATAATTGCAATCAATGAAAAGTTCGTTTTTGATTTAACTCTTTGGATTTGTAAACAGCTAGTATAACAGTGTTGAAAATACTGAAATATGTTACGCACAAATAACGTATGCAAATTAAATCATTCTAGACTGTCACATTAGTATACTATAAACACAAACATAACCCTTGTTTTGTTGCAGGATATTAGTTAGGCTACCTCACCAAAATACTGTAGGTCCAACCTGTTTAGGTACCAACAGAACAGACTATGGCGGTGTTTTTATTGTTTTATATGTTTGTTTGTTTTTTAATGTGTTTTTTTTTATATATCTTTTGTGTTGTTGTAGTTTGTCCCTGGTTTACTCAGTGTCAGTTCCCTGTGCATATAATGCTGCTGCCCCTGTTGCTACCAATTTGGCCAGGGGAGGGTGACAACTAGGCCTGTCATAATTGCTGATCAGAAATATTTGAGATATCACAATTATTTAGCATTATCATTTAAAAAAAAGAAAAACCATCACAAGGAAAATCTAGCCCCCTGGATGCTACAAAGCGTCATCATGGTGGTGCTATGAAAGGTCACAACATAGCCCTTTTAGAGTTTTTCATGTTTTTCATTTTATCTTCCTTATGTTTTACTTGTATTTTAACAGCAAACAATGAAAAAACGGCATCTGCAACAATAATTGCGTGACTCGTCAGTGTCAAATAGCCCTGAACATTGCTCTGAGCTATTTGATAGTTTCTTCAATATTTGTTAAACAGTGGCGTGACGTGTGAGTACAGTATATAGAGCAGCTACAGCTACAGCTACAGTAGGTTAGATATTCAGAAGTTGAGCCTACAAGACTCTTCTCATCTCCAACGATTTCCTCAAACTACTGTAGGTGAGCTCAATATTTGCTAGTTGAGACTTGCTAATACATTTCTTATAATTGTGACCCAAACGTGCAAAAGTAACCGACATTATGAATTAATCACTTAAGCCCTATTTTATAGTAGAACATAGCCGTTGACAAGCTCATAATGCATTGCATCGCCTGTAGATTGGTTATTTTCAATATAAAATAGGGCTTTTTTGAAGTAACTAGCCAATAGATCTGCTATTTTCGCTACTTTTTTAAGTAATAAGGCAAAACAAACAACAAAAAAAAGCTTTTGTTTAATCATGGTTTTAATTCTTGTAGGAAATGAAGACCCAAATAGTGCTCCTGGTTTTTGCTGCTCTGCTGGCCACTAGTTATGCGGCAGCAGTGCAAAATGAGAAGGCTGCAGATAAGTCAGGTAATGACTTTCATTAGATATATGGTCACTTTGATGTGACCCGTTATGTGTTTGTACAGTAGATGGGCTATTTTCAATACTAGGCGATTGCAATTGTCATGTCACGTCTTGTTTGTAATCCTTCAACATAAGGATTTTAAAGACAAGGATTTGACCCATCCACACAAGCCCTTGCATAGCAAAAGGTACTGTGATTAGTGATTACAATATATGATTATCTATACAGTACTATCTTACTTATACTTATTGCTTTTGTTTGTTGCTCCTATGTAAAGGAGCCGAAATCAAAGAATGTTAGCTCTTGTGAAACAGTATTTGAGATCAACAAGTTTGATGAAAAAAACTGAAAAACGTCAAAGGTGACTGAACTCAAAGCCTTTGTAGAGCATCATATTAATAATAATAATATCCTTCACTAAACTACACAGACCCTACAAGCTTTGTTTCTTATTATGCCATAGCTAATAACAAGCAGACAGAAGACCTCCAGAAGACTGAAATGGCTGACGACCTTTTTGGAAGGGATTACGAAATGGCTGACGACCTTTTTGGAAGGGATTACGAAGAGGATGAAATGGCCGAAATGGCATGGGATGCAGAGGAAATGGCTGAGAGTAGATCAAGACATGTTGGAAAAAGAGGTTGATGATTGGTTCCACTAAAAGCAGGTCTTTTTTTGCAGATGAAATAAAAACCCATAAAAACCCAGCAACATCTTTCATCAGTGAATCAGAGGGAATGTTTTACTCCTATTTATTAGGGCAACAGCAAATATATTCAAGAATCATTTCTTAGATATCAATAGGGCCTGTTGAATCATTGACATAAACGTGTGAGTGAGTAAACAACATAATTTGCCATTTGTTCTGCATTAATGTGTCCATGTGCTTCTCCTACAGCATCTTAAGGAAGACACTGGGAGTATCATCTACTCATCATTGTCATGAATAATCCAATACGAAGTTTCTTCATCATTGGGTTGATTGAGTCCTTTTTGTGACCCTCAAATAAAAGTCACATCATGCAACTGTAGCTTGTAGTTGTTTTGTTTTTTGTGTGTAGCTTCAATGTGAAGCGTTGTGACCTTTTAGATCTGCTATGTTCAATGTCATGTTTTGTATTTGTCTATTTTATTCCCTGGATGATCTTTTAAAGTGTGTGTAAAGTTCCACGGCAAACAGATGCTGCATTTATGATTTTTCAATCCTGCAAACTTTAGATGCCAATCTCAGCCAATCAGGGTGGATTATGACAAATTGGATAGATCTGTGCTGATTACTTGACTATAGAGATAATGCATACCAATTAATTTGAGTGATGCAAAATAGTAAAAAAAAATGTTTTGCAAAAATCAGCCTCCTGGTGGCACTATAAAATGCCAATGTGCAAAAGCTTCACGCTGATCGGTCGGTCCACTTATAGGTAAAAACTAGCCTGGTTTCCAGGCCATAAACCATAGAGCTTCTTTGAGGCTCAGAGTCTGACAATCAGGCTAGGTGAAAACATGAATCGGCCTGTTATAGTGTACCATAAAGCCAATTTGAAAAGTGTAGGGTGGAATTTCTTCCTCTGCATAGTGCAGTGGTAGGCAACAGTCGGCCTGTGGGCCAGAACTGGCCTGCCAGCGATAATATTTAGCCTGAAATATTATTTTGTAAGTAATTTCCTATAGCTGACTGACAGTCCAGGTAGGGCAGGCGATGGACAACAATAGCTTAGAATTGATGAAACCGGGCAGCATGCACACATTTTTCACTGTCACTTACATGCCTTAAATTATACGTTGTTTGAAACAAGAGAAACAATTTGTTTCTCTAGATTTTAAGAGACCTTAAACATGAAAGTGCTCTTGTTCCAAAAGGAGCATGATATATGATATCTCTCCAGATAAAATGTTCTTTTGAAACCTTTTCGTTGAGTTCACGGCTAAGCTATCATTAGCATTGGCAGACCCCGGCTTGTTAGAGCTGCTTGCAGTTAATTCAGGCATTTTCAGTTGTTTCCCCTTAATCATTGTTGTTTTTAGAACGCCGCACAACAACTGAGAAAAGTATTTCTGTTGAAAATCTCACTATTTTAAACAAAATACTGCGAAGACGGCCGTAGAGATTGTTCAAGCCGCCATACTTGTTGCGCATCACGTGACTCCCCTTTTGAATGAACTAAATATATCCTCTAAGTGCCACATTTAAGGATGAGGTTAGGACCTGTACATTTTGTTCCACATGGTTTTCCAACAATATAGTTATAAGCTTCCAGGTCCTAGCCATTGATTGTGTTCTGGTCGACCATCTACTGTGTTTGCACCACCTGAGTGCCCTGACAAATACAATAAATTTGATTGGTAGGTGAAATGTTTCTGTAGTGCAAGTACACACCCTTTCCTGTCCTGCTGTGTCCCAGATCAGGAACTTGTGCAATTCATGTCCACTCGGCACTGTCTTGGTAAGGAATGATGCACTGTGAAGAGTAAACATTTTGCATGGTTTACAGCACAATGTATTCTATGATTATTGCCATACATTCTACTAAGTTACACAATTTGGTGGTGATCAAGAATACTGCCTTCGTGAAAATTAAATCCCAGAAAAATAATGATCACATATGAAAGCGATTTGGTGAATCTTTTTTCATCGTGGACGTAACTAAGAGTTAGGCTTAACAGTGGCACAGTATGTTCACTGAAATGCTACTTACTGTACAAACTCATTTGAACTTGCTGATTGCTCATATGTCTAACGTTTGTGTACTGTTCAGATATCACTTGATAAAACTTTAAATCAAGCAATTTCCCTCTGAAAGGGTTCGCTGTTACTCGACAACACTGTGCAATTACTCAGCTCCTACTGTGTGCAATAAACAGTCAAACCACAACACCATGGGTTTTCCTACAATGTGTTTAATAACTGTGATGATCTTACCCTATTGTTGGACTTATGTTGTGATCAAAGTGATCCTGTACAAAACGGCACACAATACTGGACTTCCCAACTCCAGTGTCCTAAAAAAGGAAGAAATAGCAAGGCATTAAAAGGTCATTACACACACAAGGCAAACATACACATGGATTCATCGTAGTATGTGCAATCATGCATAGTACACATAACAAGCAAATCATTGTTGCATGTGTTGCACACTTCTGAAGTTCTGAATCAGAACTGTGCAGGGTTTTTTTCCTCTAGCGGGTTAACATTGGGGGTTAGATGCACGACCCATCAGTGTGGAGCATTTGAGGACATTTACAGTTCAACCAATCCCTTTCTGTGGGAAAAGTCCTCTCTTGCTTCAACTCAGTCATCATTGGTAACTAACTGGTGTGAATGACTGGTGTCACATACTGTAGCTGCCCTAATTGCCTCAATAGTGAGCACCAAAAATGCTTTGAGAATCATATAAAGGACCGGATCAATATCAGGTTACCATCACCTACCATAGACCCACCATTATGCTTACTAGCTAAATAGATCCAGACGAAAGCCATAGCCATAAAACTCCACAGTGCCCTACAGCTGCATTCACGCCATATAGTCGGCCTCCAGATTTGACAACCAGCCCTGGCTGGTACCTACGACTCAACCCCAGCCTGTGCAGCTGGATCCTAACCACAAATGGCTTCAGGTGCTACTACATGGAAAGTGCTTCCTCGTCCACGAGGCCAAAGGCAGTATAGGCTCAATAGCAGCGATCAGGTTGGGTTGATGAAAATAATAAATATCAAACACAGAAAAAAACGAAATTAAAAAAAAGTAAAACACATACAACAAAGCCCAGAGGCTTATTTCCATTGTGGCTTTCTAAATCAGTGGTTTTCAACAGATTTTGACCCAGGGACCACCATCCTGGCTAAGAGCAACCTGGGGACCACCACTATTGTGTGGGGTGGGTGGGTCCATCATAGACATTTTTGGGAGGTTCAAACATTGATCAAAATAACAATTCTTCTACATTCTGTAATTGTGTAGACTTCTTGTAAATTAAGTAATGCAGATGTTTAACAATAATGTAACTCTTGACAGCGTAAAATGAAAACGGGTCCATTTGGTTTCATTTTAAGATCTATAAGGGGCAATTTGGTTAAGAACTCTCCATAATGTAGCTGTGGACCACCTGGAACCCTCTCAAGGACCACTGGTGGTCCCCGGACCACTGGTTGAAAACCACTGTTCTAAATGATGACTAAATTGACTGTAGCATCTCTCTCTCTCTCTCTCTCTCTCTCTCTCTCTCTCTCTCTCTCTCTCTCTCTCACACACACACACACACACACACACACACACACACACACACACACACACACACACACACACACACACACACA
>OOFJ01103005.1:0-10740 GCA_900323375.1 Benthosema glaciale
GGGCCCGGGGCAACGTGCCGCTCGCCAGCTACTGTGCGGTGTGCAAGCAACAGTGCGGGACGCAGCCCAAGTTGTGCGACTTCAGGTAATGCGCAGTAAAGTCTTAAATGGTAAAATGCTCTGTTCTTTTATGTCTTTCCCGGGATTCGAACCCAGGTTTCCCTCGAGATCCAATCAGGCGGAAATCCCTACTTTTGAGCTACATGCACTGCCTAGACAGTGCCGGATGTCCTACCTACCATGAACAGGATCTAAATGTCTCTCAATGTAGTAAGAGTAGGGAATCTGCCTCCAGCCAAGGACTGCAGATGTTACTAGGCCAGTTATAGACAGTGTAATATAACATTATTTGTACATAACATATTGTACATTGATGAAAATGAATTGAGCTCTTAGTTAAATGGATGAGCTGTTGCTAACTGCTTACTACAATGGCTTGTTTGAAAGTAGTTTGTTTGTTTCATTTAGGTCTGCACGCTTCCCAAAACCCGCCCATTTAGGTTACACAGTACACTTCAGACATTGATCAGGCGTATTCAGTACTGTTACTGTGTCTGTATGTGTAAGACATGTTGTGTTCCCCTCTCTCCCCCCCAACAGGTGTGTGTGGTGTCAGACCACAGTGCATGATGACTGCATGGAGAGCCTGCCGCCCGAGCCCTGTGACCTGGGCGAATTCCGAAGCCTCATCATCCCCCCATTCTACCTGCACCATGTCAACAAGCTCCGCCGTAGACATCCTGATGAATACAGAAAGGTCTGATTATATAATTGGCCCCTTGAACGGCTGTGGAGCGCTTGCTCACATTATTAGAGATGTTTCACGTAATGCTGGTATTGTGTGTGTGCGTGCGTGCGTGCGTGCGTGCGTGCGTGCGTGCGTGCGTGTGCGTGTGTGTGTGTCTGTAGCTGGCCTCTGCCTGCGGTAGTGGCTGGACTCCAGTGCTAGTCCTGTCTAACACTCGAAGTGGTAACAACATGGGGGAGGTGTTGCTGGGAGAGTTCCGCACAGTCCTTAACCCTGTTCAGGTCAGTATCCCTGCTGCACATAGTAGCCTAGGTCAAAGCAATGTGCCCTGGGTCACAATAGAAATGTTCCAAGTCCCAATAAGAAAACAAAGAAAAGCATAGTGCCTTCAAATCACAGACTGTCAATTACAATCAAATATCAGAAAAAATTATAGAGCCACCTCTCTGACAGAATGCCCCGAAGTACAGTTCTTGTACAATATCAAGTGATTTTAAAAATACATTTCTTCATAAACCAGGGGGCACGGTTTTGATGTCAGACTTCGGTACTCTGTACTGTACATTTATATCCACTAATAACATTCATTCAGTGACCTGTAAGGTCTATCATCATACTTTAATTTCCTCACAATATACAGTCTTTACAAGGGAATCCACTGTGTGGTGATAATGATGATGCTTGATTTTCCTGACCTCTTAGTTAATATTGCTACCTGTTATATTTTGATTCCCTCATACTGCACAAACCATGCCCCTTTTGCTGTAGGCTACAGCATTTCTTAATCACGTCTATTTTACGTTGTTCTTTTCCTCTCCCCTCCAGGTGTTCGATCTGGCCGAGCTGGCTCCAACCAAAGCCCTCCAGCTGTGCACCTTGCTTCCACCTGGCAGTGTTCGGGTGCTCGTATGTGGAGGAGATGGCACTGTTGGCTGGGTGCTGGATGCCATTGACACCATGAAGCTTAAGGTGAGATATGTTGCTTACAGAGTGAGTGCAAATGCTGTAACTTGACAAAGGCCAGAAATTTTCATTTCAATCGGATATCTGACACAGAAAATAAAACCGATGTAATTTACTGTATCATTATTATTACTGCAAATCAGACATATTTTAGTCCTTTATATAGCTCTGCCTCTCTTCACTGCTGCTCTTATATTTTCTATTTCCTATTATGTTAGGGCCATGACCAGTTTATCCCTAGGGTGACGATTTTGCCCCTCGGGACAGGAAACGATCTGTCCAATACGTTGGGCTGGGGGTCTGGATACGCTGGGGAGATCCCTGTTGAGCAGGTGCTCCGCAACGTTCTGGATGCCGAGGTGGTTAAAATGGACAGGTGAGGCAATGATACTAATGATACGTTCACTCCAGACTAATGATCAGCTCAAACTTGGCAGTTTGGGCATGTTGTTATAGTTGTCTACTACCTGTTATAGCTGTTGTTATTATTGACTGTATTGATGTTTTCAGGTGGAAAGTACAGGTAGCTTCAAAAGGCCTCTACTTTCGTAAACCAAAGGTGAGTCCAGTATTAATTTACTTTTTTGTTCAAAAAAGGTTATTCAATTATTGAATTTTGGGCTTCATTATACAGTAGCAACCAGCACATTGCAGAAGTGGTAGTAGATAAGACTCTTTACCTACAGTCACAGAATGACACTGACTGATTTGACTATACAAAGATACAGATGGCATTATGCTCTCTGCAGGTTCTGTCTATGAATAACTACTTCTCGGTGGGGCCAGATGCTCTGATGGCACTGAACTTTCACACGCACAGAGAAAAGACACCCTCCTTCTTCTCTAGTCGAATCATCAATAAGGTGAGAATGGGAGACAATATTTGAATATTAAAATTGCAATGTAAATTCAAGGACACAGATCATGGCAGTGTTTTGTAAATGGTGATAAAACAATGCTGCATTGACTGGAAACATGACTATACACACCTTATTATTAATCTATTTCCACTGTGTTCCCAGGTTGTGTATTTCCTTTACGGCACCAAAGATTGTTTAGTGCAGGAATGCAAGGATCTGGATAAGAGGATTGAGGTATAGTAACTAAGTTACTAAATTAGGTAGAGTGTGTTAATAATAAATAATGCTGCAACGATTAATTGTAAACTAATCGATTATTGAATTACCGTACTACCGGTAGTTGCCAACTAATTTGGTAATCGTAAATCGAATCAGCAACTATTCTATACTAGCAACAACTATACTAACCATGGTTTTTCCAGTGTTAAATGTAATTAAGATAAAGAGGAATTTCTCTTCTCTTACAATCTGCTGATAGTTGCACATGCACAGTAGCGATTGTAAATCAAAATATCACACATAACAGCGGCTTTATTTTAATAGCAGCCCAATCAGCAGCTGAGTAAAATATAATAATCTATTCATGTCTAAAATAACCTAAAATAAGATGTATAAGGATGGTGATAGCTAAATGAGTGCCATAATCTGATTCATCGTTTCAATAATTGTCTGATTAATCAATTATGTAGTGGGTAGAACATCACTGGTTCGATGTCACTAAAGTTGTTTGATGCAGAAGCTGGGCACTAGGATATCCTGCCCTCTTTAGACATTGTTGCAACCTATGACCTCTTTCCGTCAGAAGAGGGAGACAACCGACACGACAAGATTGTAGCTTTAAAAATAGGTAATTCAATTAAACTGAAACAGCTCAATACTGCGTTAAGTTACCCATTGATGTGCATGCAATGGTGCTTTGAGCAGTATAATTTAATCTTTCAAACTTGTATTTAATTTGTAATTTCGTATGTGATTTCTCACAGTTGGAGTTGGACGGGGAGAGGGTGGCACTGCCCAGTCTGGAGGGCATCATTGTCTGTAACATAGGTTACTGGGGAGGGGGCTGCAGACTGTGGGAAGGAATGGGAGATGAGCCTTGCCCCCCAACACGGTAATACCTCCTACATGGGAATTACATGCACCTTGTATGAGCCATGTCTGGACAATAAAGATAATAGTTAATCATAGTTGACATAGCATCAAAACCTGTTTAACCACTTTAACCCTGTACACACACACAAGTGTTGTTTATGTATCTCATAATATTTCCTGGTTCGTCGTACTCTTCCTCTTCTGCCTCCCCAGGCTGGATGATGGTCTACTGGAGGTGGTGGGCGTGTTTGGTTCCTTCCACTGTGCTCAGATCCAGGTCAAGCTTGCCAACCCTGTACGGCTGGGTCAGGCTCACACTGTCAGGGTGAGGCGGCAACACACGCACGCACGCACATACTCGCCAACTTACACCACAGTGACACAACACATCCTGTTTGCATTTTATGCCACAGTACACTGTTGGGGTGCTAGTATAATCGAGTATGTATTGCTAATTCCCTCGTTTTCCTCAGTATACCATACAGTTGACAAGGAATTTGTTTTGACGGAATGTTTCCCTCCTGCAGTTGGTTCTGAAGAGCTCCAGGATGCCCATGCAGGTGGACGGTGAGCCGTGGGCCCAGGGCCCCTGCACCATCACCATCACTCACAAGACCCAGATCCTCATGCTGTACCACAGCGCCGAGCAGACGGATGACGACGACGAATCCAGCGCCTCGGATGGCGACAGTGCCACCCCCCATGAATCACCCAGCCCACAAGGGGCCCCCGTTTACGCCCGTTCATAACCCACACCCAACACCTAGTGATATGATGCTCACACTGTATTGCTTTATTTTGCCTTAGTTTAGCCAACTTTCCAACTCAACCCCTATGTTTTATGTTCTTTGGATTATTTGTATTAATTTAAAGGATCTCAAGTTTCCAAGTTATTATTATAGTCAACTAAAACTAACAAAATAATGAAAACTAGAATTGGAAAAACATTTTAGATACCAAACAAAAACCTTGTTTGGTATCCCCTAATATATAGTTCGATAAAACTAAGCCTTTTCAAAAAATGTAAACAAAACTAAACCAGCAAATCCTAGTAAAAAAAAAGACAATTTTAGAATTTTATAATTGGTTTGCGCATGGCTTAGTGTTAAACTATGCCATGTATCGTCAGGATCCATGTATCCGACAGGTTCCATGCGTTCGTTCGGTATTGGGCCTGAGTGTATAACTGTATATTCATTGTATACATTACCTTTACTCGCAGATAACCCAGAACTTGCAAGAGCTCTGGGGTTACATTCCCTTGTCACAGGTGGTAATGTCAGGAGAAGAATGTTTTGGGCAAAGTTTCTGGAGAATTTGCAGCGATACCTTCTGCCATAGTCAAAGTAAATGAAAAGAAAAACAGACATAAAATTAGGCTCTGGATAGGTGTTAAGGCAATTCAAGTTTAGTTAATGGTGATATTGTCTTGTTTTGCTTCAGGAGATCAGCACTGGCTCTGAAATGGGTGATATACACTCAGGAGAGAGCAAGGGCTCTAACTGAACTGACAATGAAAGAGAATATATTTTTATGTCGTCTTATCACTGGAATTGTTAAGTGATTTTGCTTACTTTCACAATGCACTGTCACAAGAGTAGATGCAGGCCAAATTACTATGCTGTGTCAGACCAGCACTGGTTACATATAGTCCTATGTCTACAGTTACAGTATATTCCAGAAGGACCCTTTGTAAACCAGAGTGGAGGATAATATATATTTTGCTGCTAATGAGCTACACTGCGTGAAATCTTATCCACTCCATTTATTTTCTCCCAGTTTACGTTTGTGTTGCACTGTTGTGGCGCTTGCACTGCATAGAAAACATCGAAAACAACTTTTAACTGCTATAAGTTAGTGTTTGTGAAATTATGTTACTACCGTGTTCTTATTTAATGTTTGTGTCAATTATGTTGTATTGTTCATGCAGTTGGCAACATTAACCACAGGTTGGTTGTTCCTTAGTATTTTATACAGTTCCTGAAGTCACTTACACACAGTACTGACTACATTTTTCACTCATGGTTATATTTTGACTATTGATATTGTTATGGTTTAGATCTGTTGTGTGTACACTTCAATTTTGTCAGTTTTGAATTTGAGTAGCGTACCTGTTGAATGTAATTTCAGAAATGATGAGTTGATGCTGATGGATGTTTTCCTCTTTCTACCAAAATGGTTGCCTGGTGCTTACCGCCATAATAGAAAAGTCTACAGAATGTTTATTGTTGCTTTACTATGTAATCAAAGCCCATCGGCATAGAAATATTTTATTATACAGAATTAAATCAATCTTTAAGAACATGGCTGCACAGAAGGCTGAACAGGGATCAATTGTTGCCCAAATAATGCCTACGCTTGTGGAATTTGAAGCAATTCTGCAGGTAGTTGTAGCCATGACGAACCTTAAGTGATGATTAACTTGTGTTTGTTAATGTCCCGTTGCCAATCTGAACGTTGACCCGTCTGTTTACAACACTGTCAAATACAGAAGTGCATACTGTACGTCATGCTAAATGTATTCTATTGATCTTCGGTGAGTTTCTTTCCATGTGTTGGAAAACCACTGGGAGTGGTTGTTTGGGTCCCACCCCTCCTCCTACACGGATGGGATCTTATGTGTACAAGAAAGACGGCCACTGTGTAAAACTAAAATTAATCTAAATGTTCAGTTTGTCAGAGCTAAGTTGTAAGCTACTGTAAGAGAAACTAACAGATGAGTGTCTTAAACCATTGTGTCTGAAATTGCAGCATGTTACTTTGTTGAAGTCATTCAAAAATGAACTAGGACCGAGTAAACAAGCTTTTATTGGAAACAATCAAATTAAAAATAAATAACGGATTTGGTAAATTTGCTAAAACAACCGAATGTATTGGAATGGTCATTTGGATCTGATGATGTGCCCATAAATATTTTCACATTACCAGTGTTTTTCTTTGCCTCTGAATTTAGAAATATCCCATAACGATATACAGTAACACATAAGGCAGTACTAACAATTTATGGAATGTATAAAGTAAGCATATTACACAATAAATCATTTTCCATTTTAGACTTAAGCTTACACAACTTTAATTGAATGCAAGATGTCATTACATTTCACAAAAACAGGAAAGAAAGCAGACTGACTGTATATATTTTCATGTATATAGTAGTTTATCCAAACAAGCATGCATAATATGGAACACTGGGGATTTCACACTCATTACAATCAGCACAGCAGTGGTATACAATGAAGTGATGTACCGCATGTTACCTATATACTAGTACATATTGAATATACAAGTGGTTACAGACTATTGATTTCCATAGCAAAACTACTTTCTCTCCATTGTAAATCAAGTCATTTACAATGAAATACATGGGATAAGTGTAATGTAAACCTCTTTGCATTTTGAAATCTTAAATCTGAGGAGCACCCTTGTTTAGTCTGTACCAATATATAATGGAACTATGCTGTATGCAATGCGCACTGGGAAACTTCCTAAATGACCCAGTCTGTATTACAGCAGTTGAAGTACTATAGTCAGATGTAGTTGGTTGTTATTTCAACCAATCTTTGACCATACTGTATTAACCCCAAGGTAACCTCAGGTAACCAGTAAAGTCTAGCAAAAGAAAACATCTTTTAATAGAACTCTGCATTGATCAGCAACGGCTTTCACTTTGTGTATACCAAAATCAACATGCCTGTTCTTTAGGATGGACGGCTTGACACCCAACAGAATAGCTTAGTTGGTGCAGAATCTAGAGAAGATATAGAATCCTGACTTGTAATTTTAAGAAATCATATGAACTCCTCCTGATGCATTCTGAGGTGAAGCTAAGTCCAGACAGAAGACACCAAGCCGTAAATGAGCCATGGTATCTAATATCCACTCATAATACACAGCAAAATACAACTAAAGGCTGCAGCAGCATACTTGTGGAAACAAAGTTCAACATAACACAATGACGTGTTTGCGGGAAAAACAACAAGGGCATTCAGTTTTTTTCCATGTTTTTCTTACTAACCGAACATCACCATGGATAACACTACGTGAACATTGTGAGTGATTTATCTTTTTATTTATTTCCGGCATCAGATACAGGAGTCAACATCACAATGTCAGCACAGTATTCCAGGGGCAGGGTCTAAAGTTCAGCACTTAAGAGTGGAATTACATATAGCATATAAAACAATTTTTCTACAAAGAACTTGTTCGGTTTCAGCAAGTAAAAAAAACGAATCCCATTACTAGTATGCTGTATGCTGCTAGTCTTTGTATTGTCAATGTCATCAGTCAAGCCAATTAGGCCAAGACCATAAACATTGAAAGGAGAAGTATAACAGCCATCTTCACATGTTAACTCCGAATACCTCGTTCAAATTGCACATGGCAAACAAGTTATTCATCTAGCTTCCTTCATCGTGAAACATTTTGAGGCATCAGGTATCATTGGTATAGACAAGTCGGTAAACACAAACAAATACTGCACATTGCATGTTCTGTAAGTGTTAGGTGGTCTACTCTATACCTTTATTTGGTTCATAGACAAATGCCACCATCTGCTGCCATGGAGTACATGCATTTAGCCTCTGAACAACGTGGCAACTGCAGGATGCAACTACCACATGAACTACCTCTATCCTTCAAAAAAAGAGCATGTCATATTAACCAACAGTCATGAGACATGTGAATCATAGGGTGACTTGCACTCGCTCTATTTACACATTCTTATTTTACATACTGGTCACTCTCAAATTCTTATTTTAGGACAGCTAGTTGCTATCAGTGTGGCATGCTGTATGATCACACTTGCTTTCGTGTCGTTTTCAGTTAACAGATCAGCTTTGGTTGGAAGTCATCTTGACTCAAGACCGATAAGCAAATACAATGATTCCTATATTATGGCAAAACTGAGATCTGAACAGCAATTGCCACATAGACTTATTGTATTTTTTAAAACATTGGTTTAACTACATATCATGCTGTTTATCAGTCCTGTACTATATGTGTACACATCTAGATTGATTTCAGTTTTTTTTTTTTTTTTTTTTTTTATCTTATATATATATTTTTTTTTTACTTTTTTTTTGCTCGTGCACATTCAAGTATTTAGAGTGTAGGTGTGTATGAGGATGTTCAGGACTCATGCTTGTAGCTTGCAGAGACTAACGGATGCACCACTGGAGAAGATCCAGAAGGCTGGGTACACCGTCTCGGTGAATGGGAACACGAACGTATGGAAGGGATACGCCCGGTCAGCTACGTTATAGAACGTGGCTGCCCCGTCCTCACAATCCAGCAACACACCCACACGCTTGGGACTGTTATTTGCCAGCACTGTCTCGCTGCTATCATGCCAGGCAGACAGCTTGACGTTAAACCACTCGACGCACCACGACTGACGGTTGCGACCCATTCTGCTGGATGGCCCTTTGCGGTCCATGCTGTTGTACGCTATCCCTATGCCAATGAAGTTGTTGCTACTCATTTTGACCTCCCAGTAGTGACGCCCTCTAGCGAAACCCTTGGAACAGAGAACCTGGGTGCAGACGGTGAAGCGCGACGGGCTGTCTGGGTAGGCCGCGGGCTCGTCGGACACAGTGGCCGTGGTCAATTCCTCGCTGAGGACAATGCGCTTGTGGGCCGACTTTGGGTCGAACGTGAGCACTGTGCCATCTATTTTGGGGAGACAAACGTTATAGTCAACATGGAGCTACTGCAGCTACTTTGTCCACACTGGCACAGGATGATACTGATGTAAACATGCTCACAATCTTACATTGTAGAAGCTCGGTTCTTTTGGCAGCAGATGTAATGCTAGGAGGGATTCCCGAGGGTTCTAGATAAGAGGATAAAACAATTAGAGAGGGAAATGGAATTATTGCGCCACTGCATCTGGGAAGATGTCAAACACTGTAACATATTTATTTGATTAGGTTAGATCTTATTGTGACATTACTCAAAACCTTCCATATTACAGACAATTGTCTGTAATAATGGGGAGCACTGGAATTTGAACGTAGAAACTTTATTCCATTTCTCCATTTTAAATGTGGACAGGTTATTCTACCTGGCTTCGCTTTAGGTTCCTTCGCCTGGGGGCGGCCTCTGGGTGTCTCTTTCAATGTAAAATCCATCTCTTTCAATGTCATATCCAATAGATTCTCCATGGAACGGGCCTGTGTCATATTCTTTGACACCAGCCCGGCAGGAGGCTTCCTGCCTTGTTCTACAAAAAAAAAACATTCTCATTGGAATACATTTTGAAATCTAAATCCAGGTTAAATGCAAGTAGTACAATCGTTACTAGTGTAGTTGACAAGGTGTATGCCAGAAGGTCTGGCTCTGGTCTTTATAGCATGAGCCTGTTTGTAGTTTGGAAGTGTTAACTGAATGCTCTGCATTCACACCATCCTCACTGAGTCACACATATACCTTATATATACTCTTGAGAAAGTTCACATGCTAAAACCCACTTAAGGGATGAGAGCCGGTGCCTCTCAGACAGATACCACAGCAGCATCAAAAAAGGAAAAACATTTGAATCAAGCATTACTGTTGTCTTGCTTCTGCAAAGACACTGGCGGCTATTATCTTTTGACACTTGGTGGCAGGAGTCTAGATTTGACAGCACTGGGTGTGCTTTTCTTGGGATCCGATGGTAATTCCGACGGAGCATTAGTCCGACATGCGGGAACAACGGTCAGACTAGCACTCAAACATGTGCTGCTTCCGTGCTTGCGGTTATGGTTAGGGTAGGTTGTCAATCTAATGACTGTCGGACCAATAATAGTGTTGAAAATAAATGGTAATTCCGAACAACGGTCGGACTAGCGCTCGAACATGCGCTGCTCCCATGCTTACAGTTATGTTTAGGGTTTGAGGAAGGTTGTCGGTCTAATGACTGTCAGGCCAATAATAGTGTCAGAAGTTGAACTAAAGCCCGTTTTGCTTCTTCAAACACACTGGTGGCAATATTATCTTTGGACACTTGCAACATCAATAAATATAACTAAAATGGCAATATCGACTGGACATCCATCTGTTTGTTTCAATGTCTAATCTGCATAGAATCACACTGAAGTA
>OOFJ01103008.1:0-10406 GCA_900323375.1 Benthosema glaciale
AGTTAAAGCAGTGGTTCCCAGAGATAAATTTGATTGCTGTGGGACCCAAACTACGGAAAATTGCAGATCTACAAGCTCACACACAATACATTGCTTCGCTTTGCGTTGAGCTTGTTTTTTCTACAATAGACATGACATTTGTGTGCCGGGACCACAGACCAGTCCTAGATTAAATTTTCCAGATGGTGGGAAGATGTTCAAAATGGAATCCAGGTGGCCAGCTGCATTAGATATTAATTTATAAGCTGCAATTTTCTCCTCATAGAAGCGTTGCTTGGTAGTGAATGTAACGTGTATTATTTATAACTGCTTACGTTTTCATTGGAACATGACTCTCACGTCAGTCTGCTGGGATTTCTCCCTCCCTCCGCATCACTGGCAGAATGCAAGCTCCAGTGCCTTGTGCTCGCTGAGTGATTACAGGTAGAACCACATGCAGTGATTGGACAATACGATCCATCACATCCCATCTGCTCAGTGAAATAATGAAACCTTTTAATGGGCTTTTAATGTGCATCGTCCCACTCTCGTCTAGGAGAGTGACAATCAGTGCAGCATCACCATGGGCACTGACAAGCGACTGACAATCTTCTGAAACATGTATTTGTTTTCGAGATGGTGCAGCTCCTTTACTGCTGAATTTGAGTATTTAAAAAGTGTTTTTATTTTTTTAAATATACCATGGTCAGCGTGAGCTTAGAATGATAGGAAATGGACTGGTTGATGAGAACGCAGGCTGTGTGAGACTGCAATCTGTGTCAGATTCCAGCCAGCACGAGAGGATATTAGAGTCCTACAGCCAGTCTCACGCTTGGCATAAGTGATCTCTGCAGAGACAAAGTCTGGACGGCATCAAATAAACAAGAGGATTAACCGTTGTAGACCAGTAATTGGGGAGAAAATATGCAGAAGGTGTGTGCGCGCGCTGTGTGTTTGTGCGTGTGTGCGTGTGTGTGTGTGTGTGCGTGTGTGTGCGCGTGTGTGTGTGTGTGTGTGTGCGTGTGTGTGTGTGTGTGCGCGTGCACGCGCACACATGCTGGGGAGACACACTGTCTGCAAATGTGAGACAGTGCCATTTTGGAAGTGAATCTTGACTTTCCAGGAGCTAGTATCAATGGAAAAAGAACAGTGCAAAAACAGCGCTGTTGTTATCCAGATCTTTCATCCTCGCTGGCGTCCTTGGCTCACCTGTACCTTTTGCTGCGCATGATTTCCTCAGATCAGAGACCAACTCCCGTGGCCGTTCCAGCACAGTCCATATGAGCCTTCTAAAGGCATGGCACACAGCAAAACATTAGTCAGGCTCTAAGTGGAGACTCCGCAGTAGTCTTGACTTCTATCTCTGGCGCATTATGACCTGAATAAAAATGTTCCATCATGGTCAACGTAAACGTTATTATCCCTGTCGAGGAGCAATTTGTTGCACTATCAGCGTTGGATTCGATCATCATCAACAGTAAACAAACACACACACAATCCACATGTGGGACAATGGAATTACACATAAGAGACATATGCTTGTCAGATGACATCTTCGTCACGCGACATTAAGTAGCTCTCCCACCGAGTGTACAGTTAGACTGAAGGGACATGTGAGTTTGATTGACGGCCCTCGGGCCTGCACCTAGACATGGTGGCTTCCTGTCAAGAATAACATCCGGATACTGGCGTATAGAATCTGTCCCTGTGGAAGGCCAGTGGCCATCACTCAGCGAGCATGAGGACAGAGTCAGTGCATGCACGCATGCATGCACGTGAGGATGGTTGGTGGCATGTGTTCCATATCAATGGCCCGGGCTCAGTCTGAGCATGTTCGTCTCAAGTCTGCTGCACAACACTCTACTCTGGCTGACTGCGTCTCGATCTCCGGCTAATGCACGCCATCCCTTTGGCTCGCTCGTAGCTGCAGCTACAGTGTGACAAGTTTAAAGCTTTCGGAACCACAAATCCAGCCTAAAATGTTTAATTGGCATGCCATGTTGTTGTTATGATCCGAAACGGTTTGGTCGATATTTGAGGACTTGGGTTAGTTTATTTTTTTGGTTTAGACCAGTCAGATGTGGCAACTTTTAATTTTGTTGTATGCACACAGTATACAATGACGACAAAGACTTTCTATTCTATTCTATTAACGATAGAAGTACAATCAATCAATCAGTCACTCACTTCAAGAATCTCATCATTGCAGTGCCTTGGCAACTAGAAAAGTGTGCTCCTTGGAGCCAGGCCAGGTTGCCTAGTACCCACGCCCTGGCTGGGACAAAACTTGATTACAATATATGCCTATATTATTGCCTTGTGTATGTTCATTCACACAAGAACATTAATGTATACTTGTGAGTATTATTGGACTGTTTTACACCAGGAAAAGAGCATGTTTAAAAAAAGAAATTTATTCTGGCTTATCGCTTTGTTTAGATGAAAAGTGTACAAAGAGGGGAAGCTGTGTGAGAGGAGGAAAGACGTGTAACACGTGGCTCCAGCCATAATGGAACCGGAGTTGTTGCAACCATACGGTCAGCGCACTATCCATTCACCTACTGAAGAAGTGTCTTAACCCTAACAAATTGTCTCTAATTTAACACAATTTGTTATCCACCAGAGGGAAATTTATAACCTTTTCACCTACTTGTTATGTTGCATTGTCGCTTTTTTTCTCTCTCTCTCTCTCTCTCTCTCTTCCTCTCTTCCTCAGACAGGCATATTTGCACAAACACCCTCGTATCCATGGAGGTGTAATTACGGCTTCACAGGCGTGGTGTATGAGATAGATGTGCAATTTTACAACCGAAGAAGACTCTCGTCGTCGTCAAATCTGTAGCGTTACATGTCCTAATGAGCCCATGTTTTGGGTAACACATTGATGATATGTCATGAAACAGTTTTGACACAAATTAGCCAACAGTCCAGGTCCCTTGTCAGTCCTCCTGTCGACGACGCCTGCCTTGCGTGTTTGTTCATATTAGACTTGCTAATCAGATGCTAATGCTCGCCGAGTGGCTGAGCTGCGAGGTAGTGCAGCAGCAGAATGGTAATCAGTGTGGAGAAGGCCCGGCTACAAAGAGGCTGATTATTTAAGTTCCCTTTTCCACAAGCCCAGATTCAAGCATTCAATTATATGGCTACAGCCTTTTTTGCCTGGGGGAAGAGCGTTGCTTGGAGTCAGCTTAATGCAATTTGGATGCAATATTTTATTTCAGTACACTTTAATGACTTTCCTTAGACATTTCAGCACAAGTCTGGTTTTCTCATCAGTTGTAGATTTTTAGGTTTCTTTGGGATGTTTTAGGTTACCTTGAATCATTACCCTAACCCTCTTACACACACGAAACGACCAAAATTCTAAGAATTTATCAACATAGCTGCGCAACCCACCAGCAGGAAATGCGTCTATCCTTGTATGGCCATTAAGAGTAGCTTGTTTACATGCTTCTGTGGCTGTTATCTGTTGGCGTATGTGCAGCTACAGTCCGTCTGCTGTGTAGGCCTGGGCTGGGCTGGACGACACATGGCATTATGGCCCTCAGAGGGCCAGTAAGGGGATGTCCAGTTATTCACTACGCTGGAAACCGCAGTCAGGCTCTGCTGCAGAGACAGATGCAGGGTGAAAGGTCACGGTTTGTGGACTGTAACTGGAGGATAGCTATGTTGGAATTTGACTGCCGCTGGTTGTTGTGTGCTTGGGGTCTGCATGATGTTTAAGGCTGGGCCACATGAAACAATGCATTGTACTCTATAATATGTTCCTTTTTATTTGTTAGAACATGTGTGACAATTTGGCCACTTTGAATGTTAATACAATATGACGTGATGTGATCTAAAAGGGTTAAAGGTGCTTTTTATATATTTTAATATCTCCAAGGGGGACTCCTATTTCCCCCTTGGTTTCTCATACAGGAGACTTTGGGCGGGGAATGTGCCTACTACCTGTGGCAGCGGTGATTTTGTTATGTAGATTATTTCTGTCTCTAAAAAAGTGTGATTCTGTCTTTCTCTTTCTTTTTCTTCACTGAAAAGTCTGCAAACTCTAGTTTACTGTTGTTTTGTGCTGTTTGAACTTGTACATTTCCATTGCCTCATAGTTTCCTCTTTCTTAGTTGGCCAGACATCACCTCTGTCATGAATCGTACCGTTTAAGCTGCAGAAAATAACATAATAAAAATCATAATTTGTTCAGCAAAAGTCTGTAAAATCATTAGATTAGATTTTACTTTGAGGATGTAAATGGCGGGATAATTTGTATGCAGATTTTGATCTGAACAGAGTCGTTAATAGACAGCATTGTGAGAAATCATCTGAGCATTCATTCAACAATAAGGGGGGATGTGGGGGGGGGGAGATAAGAGAATCTGAGTTATGTAATGGGATTTCCTTCAAAGTAAACACTCTGTAGGTGTACAGTGAGTAGCATACACTGTATCCCTTTGTAAATCATTTCTTGTGATGAGCTTTAATTGCTATAGCTTGCATCATACACCTGTACTCCACTGATGTATTCCTTGAAGTGCCCGCTGCCCGGTGGTCATTGTCTGCATGAATGAACGCAGAAAAGCCACATCCTCAATTTGCTTTCTTCGTTACAGTGACCTACTAAAACTGTGCCAAAGCAGTCAACTCTTCAACCTGCTCCTTTTTCCAAGTTTACCCCCAAGGGGCATGCTGGAAAATAACTAATTCATCTTTAGGCATGCCCAAGACTTTACTACTGTATATATACACTATATTAAAGTATCAAGGCATGCCACAGATTTTTTTTTGTTATTTAGTTAGTTATATGAACAATTTCACACATTTATCAAAGTATTAAGTACATTATACATTGTTAATGTGCGAGGCCTCATAAACTGCACCAGAGTGCTTCAGGCGTATTGCTGAGGACCTACAATAATACTATGAACAAAAAGTCAGGGCACGTCCCATCCACCTAAATTCACACAGTTAAACCCAAGTTGTACATTCTGCTGAAAATAACAAATTTTCTGTTATTTGTGGGTGACAAAGTATAAATTAGGCTTCACTCTTTCTTCCTTCCAGCTCGCTTCCCTAAGGCCGCCCTTGAAATACATTGCGCTGCAGTTATGTTTTTTTTTTCTTTCTGTCCCAATCATCCAGGGTGAGGCTCATCTTTCACATGTGTATCAGGTGTCCATTGTGATGGTTAGCAATTAGCTCTGGCAGTCAAGTGTTGCAGCTGCACACAAGGCGCTGGGTCTGCTCTCTGATTTGGCCTGTTAAACCTTTAAGGATGAGGTACAAACGACCAGGCGCCAAAACGTAATTCAATCCTGTCGCCAGTCCAAGTATGTTAACTGTTTCTTTACTCTTCGTCTCTCTCTCCCATAGGTATTTCTACACCGTCTCAACCAGTATGCGGCCACCAAAATTGACAAGAACATCACAGAAGAAACGGTTAAGGTGAGCCTTGCATAATCTTATGTAACTATAACTGCTATGCCAATTAAGACTTTTGGGAAGAATGCCCTGGAAAAGGATTGAAGTGAAACACTTTTATTTCTGACACTGCACATACAAAGCTTGTTTTCATAACATAATCCAATAAAAGGGCCCGGAAATTACAGTGGAAACTAAATAAAGCAAGCACTTGTTTAGGGGACGCTTTCAACCCAGAATAGCTAAATTCTGAATGAAGAGAAGGGAGAAAAAAAAGTGGGTGATCCAGGAAGCAGCTGTAAATATAATCTATTTATAAATGATTCCGGCTGGAGGAGTAGAGGACAATAAAGGATGGTTTCTCATGGAGGGAGTGTTGGAATGGAGACTCTCTCACCCGCCTTGCTTACTGTCAAAGGTAAACACACGTTTGCTGGATATTTACCACACAACCCCTTGTTTTGGAATTAGGGTGAGCAGATGTCCCCCTTTGCGTGGGACAGTCCCTCATTTCAAATACTTTTCAAGCGTCCCACATATTGAAACCCTGTCCCACATTGTGACTGCATGGCAGGCATCAGTGTTCAAATGCCCTAGTCTGTTAAAAATAACATGAGAAAAATATTCCCCTATAGGCTAAAGCAGTGGTGAGCAACTTTGACAATGGGGAGGGCCACTATATTTCCACACTCAGGTCACATTGCATGTACTGTCGTATCAAAAATAGCCAATCTACAAGCTCAAAACGCGGCGCACTGTGACGCGTTTTGAGCTTGTAGGTCGGCTATTTTCGCTATATTTGAATTGAAATCCTGAATTATCAAGATATTAATAATATGCTAACCCCATTTCGTCCTGTTTCCCCACTTGTCCAACACATGCAATACGTCTGTCAAATGAACAGTTTGGATCTGGTCACCCTATTTGGAATACGTCTACCCATCCCACGTTTTGTTTGAGAGTATGTGAAAGGAAGGTTTTTTGGAGAACACATATATCATACAGGGGTCACAGGCTATATAAGCTGTGATGACACTAAACTGTCACTTCTCATCCAACAGATGATGCTTTGGTCTGGCAGTACCTGATGCTTTGATCTAGGATAAGAATGAAGTCTATCGGAACTTTAGCTTGCTATCCTTGTTCTCAGGATAGGGGTTTATTTAATTGCCACCACAGAGCCCCTTTCCCCTTACAGAATCAGCACATTGCTTTGTCTTTTTAAAATTGGCCACATAACATGACATGAAATGAGGACAAAAGGCAAATGCCACATGAAGGCAAAGTTTAACTTCCCAACAACCAATTCTACATGTGTCTGACTTTCATAATTGCTCTGTTAAAACGGATTCTGCTGTGCTTTTCACATGCGATTTCCCTCGTAATGAAGGCATTTCAAGAGTAATTTGAAGTCTGCAAGCTAAGACATCAATTTCAAAGAAGTGCCATTTATTGTTCCGCAAGAGTATTTTGTGTCTCAGACGGTCTCTCGCTTAACACAACAGACCCCGATGAAGAAACCTATACATGACTGTTGATTCGAGACCCCAGAAATCTTAAGTTTCCGACATGCCAGGGAAAAACTTCATGGGAGAAAAATGAATCAAATACTAACGCACGCACGCACGCACGCACGCACGCACGCACGCACCCCGCTTTACTGATTATACGCTTGTCTTCTCCAGGTGTTATTCTCCAACATAGAGGAGATCCTGTCTGTGCACAAGGACTTTCTGTCCATGGTAGAAGAGCTTCTCCACCCTGACCCTCATGCTCACCATGAAGTTGGCCGCTGCTTCCTGCACTTTGTAAGTTATACTAATGCTCCCTGACTGCTCCTGTGCATATAAAATGTATGCCCTCTTTTCACTAATCTCCCGGTGAATCTGTTCTCCGTTTGACTCTGAGCGATTGCTGCTGCTTTGACATCTGCCCTGACAGCGATACCACTCTTACTCTTTGTAAGTATGTTACAACTTTTGGTTTATACAGATATATATAAATGACTAAATTAAGTAAGCTATAATGAGTGGAGAGAGAAGACTTTTGCACACCTGTACAAATCGACAGGTGCGTCTGAGAAGACCACGGTGGTGACAAAATAAAGACACAATTTTTGTTTTTGCATATTTTTGCCGGAGCTTTTTTTCCCCTGTGTTTAATGTTTATGCAACGAGTGGGACATTCCATTCAGAGTTATGTCTGAGTGTTACTACTAAGATGTGCCACATGTTGTCAATTTATCTCTCTGGATTACCCATGAGCGCCGGCGTGAATAGCACGCACATGTGTGATATGCTCGATAGAGCTCTGATGTACTGTAGTCTCCCCATCATATATCACATTTCTTTGATGCGGGACCAAATGGAAGACTGGCACTTAATAGGCATTCAAAATGTCATAAATCGAAGCTGCACTTCTGCCTTGGCTTCAGGATGGGTCCCTGCACTGGGGGGGTTTAAACCTGTTGCACTGGCAAGCCCCTCCTTCCAATACAGCAGTGCTCCAACGTAGGGGCATGCAGCTGTTTCTACAGGTGATCTAGTGGTACAGATATGTACTGTATAAGATGGTTTATGATAAGACTGACCTCACTGTGAAAATGTGATCCGAGTGTAATCTAGCATGTACAGCTCTTTGTCATGAGCACGTTTCCATCACGACTGTGGTATAGTAGTAGCTCTTCTCTTCTCTTCTTTCAGATGTTTCATATTCCATCCTGATTGGTGAGATATGGCTTCCAATAGGAGTTGTCCCTTTTTGAACAAAATGCCTCAAATCATGAACACGCCTTGCGATTGCACGCACATTGCCACTAGGCTAAGGCAAGAATCCCACCCTACATTTTTCAAATCTATGAACCTACAGTATGATAACTGGACCGATTGGCATTCCCTAGAGGCCAAGTTAAAACCTCTGCCCTGCATCTTTCACAACAGGAGGCCGATCTTTTGCAAAACCCATTTCTTATATTGTACTGTACTGTACTGTACTGTACTGTACTGTACTGTACTGTACTGTACTGTACTGTACTGTACTGTACTGTACTGTACTGTACTGTACTGTACTGTACAGGCTCTCCTCCTTGACCTCTGTGTGTGTCTGTATGTGTGTTATAATGCTATTTTCATGCTCGGACACATAGCCAGGGACACAGGGACCGGACCAGATTCATATTCCATCCTGACTGGCGAATTTTGAACATTTCTGGCTCCAAGGACCACTTTTTTTCTAGTCTTTTCTCTTTTACTGACTCCCCCTTATGTCCCAATTAACCTCACCCTCTGTCTGTATGTGCCTCTCTCGTTCCCGGCCCCTTGACCCCACACATGCGCACACACGCACACACGCTACACGCACGCACGCACGCACGCACGCTACACGCACCCACACAATCTCTCCCACTTCCACTGGCTCCAGGGAAATTAGCCCGTTTCCTTTTCTCCGGGGATTGATTGTTGATGCTTGAGGGTTTCCAAGAAAGAATTGCACAATCTAATTTGGGCAAGGAAGGCCAAATAGGTGAAGACTAAGCCAATTGGACGGCGAAGGGTCGTTGGCCAATGGGAGTCCCTTGGTGGTTCAGGCATGCAAATTGGTTCAGGCTGACTAGAGATTCCACCATAATATACGACCGTGATGTGAGGTACAGTAACAGACATCCACATGACCAAGAGGATACAGTTGCAGCTGCTCCTTATTCCTAATCGGACGTCTTCGATAATGCAACTTGACATCAAACGAAAACAACCGATCTCCACCTTAAACCACGAGTTAGTCGTCTGTTCGTTCGTGGACGCTCCTCTCTTTCTTTTGGTTTATTATTGACTGTCATTGCCAAATTGTCTCCCCCAAAATCGCGCCGTTTGTCTTTTTTAGTTGGGCCTTGAGGACAGCTGTGTGGCTGAAGACCATTACTGTCTCTGTTGCTTTGTACTAGGACTGATTTAGCCCATTCCGAACAGGAACGCCTTTTGGTGTTGTAAGCATTGTTGTACTTTAGCTATCGAAAAATAGCAGATCTACAAGCTCAGATCGCGGCACTCAGTGCCGTGCTATGAGCGTGTAGATCTGCTATTTTTGAAAATATATATACAGTATTCGAATACATATTCTTATTTCTTTCACAGTGAACGTTTTTAACTCAAATCTTTGCTTCTGTTGTTCCTCCCTGGAACAACATATTTTCAGATGGGTCCGTGGCCAAATACCTTGACATGAAATAGTTTGAGTTTTTCAGAAAACTGTTAGTATTCAGAGAAGCGTTTTATACGTTTTAGAATCGGCCTTCGGTCTAAACGGGTTAGAGGCCGTGTGATGAGATCTCACTGCAGCGTCTCAGAGACAATGGGCCGTGAATGGCATGGGAACTGCTCTGTCATAACGTCATGACGGCTGCACGGCAGATGACAGGATGCGATTCCACGTCCCTCGCTTGCTATATATCGTACTGTATATTATTGTCTTCTTTACTGCGGTCGATCTTTTTTTTTTTCCTGCTCGGCCTCGATCTCTTTCTCTCTTTCTTTGTTTTGTGGCTGTTTGTGTCTCCTGCGCTGTGCCATTCCCGGTATCTTCTCTTCATACCCAGTTATCCACTTCTCTTGGTTGGTTTTCCCCTCTCACCCTCTTTCTTTTCCAGGCGTTCTGTGTGTTGTCATTCTCCCTCAGACCCTTTGGCCTTTTTGTCGCTCTTTTTATTTCTCTCTGACCCTTGCTCATCCTCCTCTCTCTCTCTCTCTCTCTCTCTCTCTCTCTCTCTCTCTGACCCTTGCTCATCCTCTCTCTCTCTCTCTCTCTCTCTCTCTCTCTCTCTCTCTCTCTCTCTCTCTCTCTCTGTTGCAGAGGAGCCGTTTCCAGATTTATGACGAGTACTGTGGGAACCACGAGAAGGCCCAGAGGCTGCTGCTGGAACTCAATAAAATCAGGACGGTCCGCACATGCATACTGGTGAGAAAACGCCGTAAACATGCTTAATGTACAGCATATGACTCGAACGTACGAGAACCACACAG
>OOFJ01103018.1:24345-35077 GCA_900323375.1 Benthosema glaciale
TCTGGGGCGTTTTTTTTTTTTTTTTTTTTTTTTTTCGTCCAAATCACTGAATGCTCCTTTAAATGAAGTTTTAAGATTAAGGTGACCTACTATACTGTAACCAACAGGATTATTTCGCGTAATATGTTTGACAAGTAAATAGCTACGAGAGGGCTTGTTTAGGACTACTGCCAGTTTCATTTAGTTCGCCCCCTAAACTTGAACAAAATACAACCTTAATTTTATTGACAGTTTCACCTTCCAGTGACTGCATTGTCTTGCTACATTTTGAACTAATTATACTGCTCGGTCGCTTCTCACAGAGGCCATATTACAGTCAGCGTGCATTCAGAGTTGCCTGAGTGGTCCCTGAGAGCTGATCAATATCACTTTTTCACTCAGCTATCCCCCTGTGAAAGAGTCAAGAGTGTGAGTCAGTAGCCTGATGCCTGCCGGGCCTCCAGCAATTTACACCTGATCAGGGAGTCTCTCTGCAACCCTCTGGAGTGTCTGATGGATATACAGCACTGAGCAGCTGTGCTGAAATCTAGTCCAACATGTCCCAAAGCAGTGGTCCACCGACCACTAGTGGGCCCATGGCAAAATTACAAGCGAAACGTGATATTAGATCTTAAAATACGTTTAGTGTGGGGGAAACAGCTTGAAATGAATAGAACTGTTAACAGCTTGATTAAAAGAAAATGGCGAGTAGCAGTTCTACGAGCTCACAACACACAATGTGACACGTTGTGAGCTTGTAGATCGGAATATGCTACTGGACCAGAACTCAACGAGATTGAGAAACATTGATCTAGTCCTTAGAAAGCTAACCGCAAATGATGTGACCTCTCCCTTAGTTTGGTCGTAAAAGCTGCCCTGCTGGTACCTACACACCTTAAATCGTCCCAGTGAAAATGTATGGATTGTTCTCCAAGTGAGGATAATTATTCTCTATGTCTGGGTTTTGTGTGACACTGCAGACATAATTCAGGATTGAGTGCTGAATGGCAGTGCAGTCGTGCAGAAGATTCTACAGTGTCTGTGCTGCGCTGCAGTAGTCGTAAGGCAGAAACCATGTATTTCCTTCTGAGTGAATGTGTGTCTGTGGGTTTTATACATTTTGTAACCAATGAAAACTTGTGACTGTAATATCACTTTGGATCCACTGAAACGCTGTTTCTTTTCCCCCCGTTTCCATACAAGGTTTTCGTCCAACGGCGACAATATGAAAGACGTAGCGTGAGTGTTGATAACTACTGTATCTTAGCGAGCCTGCCACTGCCCTGAGCCTACAGCTGGTTCTCCTGAGATCCCTCCACCTGTGACATTCGCCAGCTGCTGATGAGGTGAACATGGCAGAAAGGTCCAGAATGAGGTGTACTGTAACCTGATGCACAGATGTTGTTTACCCACAACTTCAGAAACGCTGCTGCCACTGCAACAAAGTATTGTCTCAGAATTTGGACTGCCTTTGCATGCAGAAGATGTCAATGCCATACAGAGGTGAATGCGAGGAAATGACACACTGTGCACATAACATAGTGTGTCTAATAGATATATTATCAAGCAACGGAAGAAGATGTAGTAGAATCCCATGTCCCTGGACATGTGTGACCTGCATAATTAAGTGTTCCTGTAAATTGTGTTTTGTATGAAGCTGTACAATTCTGTATGTCTCATGTATTTGTGTTATGCATGTACTTATGCACCTACCGATTCCTTGAGGAATCCAGCGCAGCGATAGTTCAATACCACATGGAAGGCAGGATGCCACTTCTAATTATCTCTCCCCGGAACCCCCATTCATTCGCTAATAGTTAATTCATATATACTCCCACTAATCAGTCTGTCTTCTCATGTTTTCTCATTTGCTTCAAGCTAACTCACACACGCCCACAGTACATCAGGTGGTTAATTTAAGCATTCTGCGTTAGAACTACATGTGTCAGCGTTCAATTTTGTCAACCTCCCCAGCTTCCTCCCTGTGGCATTTAGTTCTGTAATGGGTGATTCTGTGATTATAAGTGATTTATGTATTGTTCTATACGTGGTATCATATGTATCTATGTGGTATATGGCATTTGACAGTTGACAATTTAACTTATGTTGTCATGTAATATCTTGTTCTCAGCTCTGGGGGGTTGTTGTTGATATCAGATTATGTGTCTTGTTGCACAGGTAATGTGTAATATCACATGAGCAGAGCCACACCGCCAAACTAAATGCAATAGCTTTGCAATAAAATTGCATTTAATGGTAGTGGTCAATCCTGAGCTGAGTCTTAATCAACAAATAAAGTATAAAATGATCTACCCTGCATTGTTTGTCACATGCTCAGGTCGGGTGTTGGTCATTGGTCGTTACAAATTCTATTTGCTTGTGTATGGCATGGCTGTTCATCCTAGCTGTTCTAATTCAACCGCTCCCATCAACAAGCTGTGTTTGCTGCAGATCAGATGGATTTAGTTTGTTGCACGCTTCCCTGTGTGGAAAAACCAAAGATGAGGGCCTATTTCTGAGACACGGAAACAGGCCTCAGAGAATCTAAATTTAGCTACAGTAGGTACATTCGTTGCGATAAGTGTAACATTTAGGTCAGTGGTTCTCAAAGTGGGGCCTGGGACCCCCAAGGGCTCCTGGGGGTGGTTCCAGGGGGTCGTGTTAAAAAGAGAGAAGTCTGCACACAGGCTCAGCTCCACAGTGCTTCATTTATCTAAAACCGACATCCACAAACAATGTTTTGGCCATAGTAGCCCTTCATCAGGTGACAGATGTGCGCAGCCTACTCATTTTTAACCTGGTTCCAGGGGGTCCCCAGCGAAATTAACGAAGCATTAATTTTAGTATACCATCAATCACTGTGATGTCACACTATCTACAACATTCACTTCCACTTAATTATATATATAATTGTATAATTATAATTGTCAGCGGCATACACAGGGGTGTAGTGGTTGCACACACGTGCCAGCCAGACTGTGTTGCATTCTCATTATGAGCCTTTCAATGTAGTGCGGGAATGAGTGACTAACTTCATGCACTAATCGAGCCAAGTAAAATTAAAACGAAATCAAATGTCAAACTATAATGAATATTTGTGCACATTACGTGCGCGTGTGTGTATGTCACAAAAATGGCGTTCCCACTGTAAAAAATAAATCCACACTACACCATCTAGCCACAAGTAAAGGTAAAAAGACTTTGTGATTGTGTCTATGAAGGCTATTTGAAAATAGTCAATCTGCAAGCCAAATAAATAGTATTCATTCATGCCATATTTGTTTGAGTCTGTAGTCCCTTCCCCGCTGGTGTTTATCTTATTTTGAAGACCCACCTAGGCTTCCAAGCCAGCTGGGGCGGATGGCGTGCCGCAGGTTCGACTCCCGAGCCCGGCGGCCTTTGCCACGCGTCACTCTCCATTTCTCTCCCCCTTTCCTGTCTGACTACTGTTCCCTATCAATAAAGGCATAAAAAGCCTCCATAACAAACCAATTTTAAATTGTAATCCGAAAGGCAGCGACGCTTCAGTAATGAGCTGTGTCATCATTTAAAAAAGATAATCAATCTGGCAGATCATAGCCTAGCCGAAAGTCAGTGAGTTAACATGGAAAACGTAAGAGCAAAATGTATGTCAACTGGGCTATCTTAAGACAGAGAAGGTGTTGTGGCACAAATCATCTGGAAACTCACCAGTTTAAAGGTCAATACTTTGTAGGTAGCGGGGTCATCTACAATCTTCTGAAGGTTAGCAGCAACTGTAACAGTCATATAGAGACAGCTTCAGTACACATACTGTACATTCATACTGTAACAGTCATATAGAGACAGCTTCAGTACACATACTGTACATTCATATTTCATACTGTAACAGTCATATAGAGACAGCTTCAGTACACATACTGTACATTCGTCATATTTTCTACTTACGCTCTGAGATTAATCTCTATTGATTGATGATAATCGGTATGTTTAGCATTTCTGTTGGAAATGATTATAAAAATGTACAGTATACTATACTAAAATAACTGATTACAAAAATGCATGAATCAAAACACTCAGTCCTCCGGCTCCTACCCATGGTGAATTATCATTGAATCATTGAATGAGGGATGTTGAATGTTGTACCTATGGCAAAATAAGCTAATGGTGTACATTTAAGTGGTATTTACACAAATCAACCATTACCGATCAAAACATCTTGTCCACTGACAAGACCAGCTGAAAACAGCTCCTGGGAAACACCATCGGCAGTGTCTGTTCAGGGAATATAGAAATTCAATTAAAAACAACACAAGCATGTCTGATAGACAACACCATCATTGGCCATAGTCACACTGAAGGAAGCCAAACCATGTACACAAGATGTAACACAACCTTGAACCTTGAGCAGTCATTTTGCTCTTACATCATAAGAAGAATAAACTGTGGGAGAAAGGATCCGAAACTGGCACGAAACAAATGAAAAGATAACAAATTGGAAGCTCCTCAAATGCAGCAACATATGTATTAGGTAGTGCACAGAGTGCACACAGCAAGCGTCTCAGTATGCATGCTGAGGAATAATAATAATGCTACCTGATGTAGAACATTACTTCGAATAGCATTTCCTGGGCAACTCGTAACTATAATGCCGACAGTAATCTATTGTGTTTCTTGCTTTTAAAGTGCTGTTTAGGGCTGTAACTATTGAGTATTTTCTTAAAGCGAGTTTAAAAATATAAAATTTTTCAATGAATCAAGGTGAAAACACTTGAATAGATATTTTGATATATAATTGACAAGCTCTATGTAATACTTTGTCTTACAACAGTGTGGCATCCAGTAGAGGCTGAGCTCTTACCGCGACCAGGAGTGAATTCAAAGCGGATGTCATTCAGTTCTTTTCTGGAGTTCCTGCGGAGGGTGATATGCAGTAAGAGATATGAATGAGACACAATGTAAGAGTGTGAAAACAATACCTCAGGTGGCACATTCTGCACGTAGGTCTCAACACTTCTGTTCCTTTAGTCATGCTTATAAGTCACTAGCCTGGCTTTGGCCAGACACATTCACTCACACTTCTTCCCTGGTACCGGGGAGGAAGTGTACAGTAAGCGAATCCATGTTATTAGTATGGCCAACGCCAGGCTAATACACTGCCTGGTTCTCAATGTGGGTTCCAGGGGCCAAGTTGACCCTTACTGGTCTCTGATATAGCACAAATGGAACCGGTATTTGGTTGTAGATTTGGATTTAAGTATCACATGAGGGTCCGTGGCCCAATGCATATCAAACTCATTGAAATTAAAACGGTTGATGGTCGCTGGTGTAAGTGATGTTGCCACACGGCAGGGGGTTGGGGAAGCAGGGTGGATCGTGGCTACTGTATGTGCAGAGACAGACACGCAGCACCGCCATGTGATCTAACCACCACTCTGCTTAAGAAGAGTGATGAGGAGGTGAAATGTCTCAGCTGACCTGCCACACATTTCACACAACCGGTCTGGAGTTGAAAACACACACACACACACACACACACACACACACACACACACACACACACACACGCACGCACGCACACACACACACGCACACACACACACACGCACATGCCCTTCCACGCGGAGACACACACACACCACACACTACACACACACACACACACACACACACACACACACACACCCACACACACCCCCCCCCTCCCCACACCCACACCCACACCCCCCACACCACCCACACACCCCCACACACACACACACACACACACACACACACACACACACACACACCACGTGCAAAACACAAGGATGTGTGTGACACTGTTGTCCTTTGCAGTTGATGGACAATTTCACCATTGTCAACTTGTCTTCATATAATTGGTCCTTGCTAATGCTCATGATAGTACTGAACCAGTGACATCATTGTTGTTTTTCAAAAAAATATGTTATTGTATAATATTCTTTTAACACAAAAACAATGGCTTCCACTGGTAGGCGGGTTTCTGAACTGTCCACAGGCCTCTCTTCTGAGGCACAGAGGGGATAGACAAAAATGATGGCATATTTAAGCATTAGTGAGGACCAATTATATGAAGATAGGCTGAAAATGCATGAAGTCCTCCTATGTGTTGTGTGACAACAATCCACAGCCTTGGAATATAAATGTGATATACCTGTATACAAACATAAGTCACCCTACAGTACTGAGCTCACAGTAGGTAATTGGTTATGTCAGGCAGCTATCATGGGAAAATGATGGGCATTAAACTGGTCTGTGAAAGCCTTTATGATAGCGTGTAAAAGCTGCCTACTGTAACAGAAAAAAGCAAGGCTTTGACCTTCATAAATCTTTAATGAAGTATGAATGACTTTATATAATCCTGCAATCCCTGCGGCAAGCAATATACTGCTGGATTATGAATAGCCTCATTCTAAAAGCCTAATTTGTACACGTGGCTACTGTATGTTGCTTGCTGAAAACAGTTAAAAATACAAATTTAATATGATTCAGAGTCTAACTACAGTATACCGTAACCACTAGGACATTTGTAAACGTTATATAATGTCTCAGTAGTTATATGGTAATGATGAGCAGTAGTGTAAAGGAAACATCTGCTCAGCTGTTTCTCCTGGATAGTGGATATTGGATAACCATTTCAACTACGTTGCTTTACCTAATAGTTGTGTGTTCAACCTATCTGACTGCAGTAGCTACTGTAATTGTGAACAAAAACACTTGACGACGAATGGTAGCCAGGGTGAACTGGGGTGATTCATTTAAGTTTGAACGCAAGCAGGATAAATCACAGTTATCTACTGTAAATCATCCCTCTCAGTCCAATAAGAAAAAAGAAAAACAATTGTAATTGGTTTGTTAGCAACACCATACAGAGAAAGTAAGGAGCATTCCACACCACCAAGTACTATAAATATATTTTATTTTAACCAGAAAAGTGTGCTCCTCGAAGCACATGTCTCCACCAGGTTGGGTTGCCTGCTAATGTCAGTCATAGCCAATCAGAATGGGATATGAAAATTTGGACTGATACATCTTGATCACATGACTTAGTAGTACTGTACTAATACTAAAAAGTGTGTTTTGATGCAAAATGGGGAGTTGGGGATGTGCGTAATGATCCAAGGAATCCAGGGTATATGTCCTACAGTACAGTTCAAGAGTTGTGGGCCAAAACTGATTTGGAAAATTTGTGTGAGCTTGGAGATCCGCTATTACAGTATCACCCCAGAATAATAATACCCAGGTTTCATGTGGTTAAGCCTGAATTATGCGTCGTACTACACTGTCACACGCCCTAGAATAGCCGATCTGCTATTTAAGGTCTGCAACACTGCCACACAACAACAGAGCATACGTTTAGCAGTACACTGTAGTCCTCCCCAGAGATCAACAGCCAAAAGCCATCAGATGACATCGTACAGTGTTAGAGCATTACGGCTTTAGGAACGAACTAAATACTGTCTGTAAAATTTGAGGATTATAGGACTAGATACCACTCCTCCAAACGAGTCATCATGTTGCCCTCCTTGTGGGGGATGATGATGTTATCATTCCATCAGAGAAAAGCCAAGTCTACAGCTAGGCTTAAAGCTTAGCTCAAAAAGCATGTGGGGATGACTCTGCATGGCCGTACTGCTCGATGCAACGGTCAATTGGAAGCTTACCCCAATTCTTTGGAGGGTGAAGTGTTTTGTGGACTTGCAAATGTGTCACTTCAGCATTGCTTAAAAACTTCAATAAATATTGCACTGTTAGTTACATACTGAATGTGCAAATTCAGAAAGGGGAGGAGAGATCTGCACAGCAGTGCATTACAAAATGTCACCATTCATCAGCGGTTCCCCGCGAGACACCGAGTGATGTTTGTCAGTACAAAGCATTATGGTCTGTTGACAGTAGGACTGATCGCTATGTTTAGGTAAGCAGGCTGTAGATCTTTCTGAGCACATTCAGCCCAATTTGAGGTCAAGGCCAAACAAACAGATGGCCCACTGTACAGAAAACACACAGGTGCCTTCTAAATTCTATGTCACAATGATGAGAAAGCAATTTCTCTACACACTCCAGCAAACACAATCAATACAAGTCTGCGGGAGAATCCACTGTATGTTCCATGAGAAAAGAGAAAGCACCTCAGTCCTCCAATCTTGACAAGAAAAGTACACATGACTGAGCGCATGCTGAATGAGGTAGAGTTGAGGGCCCGGAAATCCGTTTTCCCCATTGTAAATTAAAGCAGATGTCAAACTTCCGCACAGAAAACAGAACATTATTGCATTTAAACTCTGACTTCTTTATCAATGATATGAGCTCCATTTGACTCACCATCAGTAAATGTTGCATTGCTCTGTGCACCAGAAAGGGACACTGCCACCCTATGGACAACTGTTTCGCACAGCAAGATCTTTTAGGAGCTGCAGTGTTAACTTGCTAAATACTAACCTTTCTATAATTTAAGAAACCAACATTTAATAACTAGGCCAGGTTAGGGACCATTCATGTTATTTCTCAATTTACCTGTTGATACACTATACACTATTATCTTCATCATACTAATTTCACCATTCTAAAGTTATGAGATCTGATGCCATCATGGCAACATCTGCAGGTCTACTCTACTCTGTTGGTTCTATTTTTATGTTGCTAATTTTTTTTTCTTCACAAAAAGCATACTTATTTTGTATTATTATTTTTTAAATACCAGACACATTTATTTATCTTATTAATTAGTGTTGTTTAACTCCCTCAATGTATCTCTTATAAAATTCACCCATTCACACACCCATGGCACAGGAAACCATGCATGGCAGTGGCACCGCCACCAACCTACTGTACTCATCAGGAGCAATTAGCGGTATCTTTCTCAAGGACACCTTGACACTGAGCCAGGAGGAGATGGAGGGAATTGGGGATGGAACCAAAGAACTTTCCAATTCCCAAGCGGCCACTCCACCTCCTGAGCCCATGCTGCCCCCGTTTTGTGAAACCACTTTCAAGCCAGTGTCCCTATTTTGGGCATGTCATTATAGGCCAAAAACGTTCCAACACTTGATTCTTGTATTAACAACACATTGCACGCTCTACATGCTGAGCTTGTAGAGTGACTACTTTTTCTGCGCAATACGTCATATGACAAAGTGCCGTGTAAATCAGGCTTATGTGATTAACTTTCCAACAATCTGAATTCACTTACTCCTGATATCAGTCCACTCATCAGTTGAATGACAGAGCTGAAAAAGCCCAACAAGCTCAACACAAAATTTGTTAAAAAAAAAGAGAAAAAAGATAATCCTCATTACTGATTCCACGCTGTTAGGTAAAATCATAACAGCGTTCCAGCTTTTATAATGTTGGACTTGTCACTAGAACCTTCGGTTTTACTGAAAAGTCAGGAATATGGTCCAAATTGGCATCATATTGTCTTTGATTCTGTAAGGGCTATAGTATTTAATTGCTTTGAACTAAATAACATCTATTGAATACAGGTGCTTATTGTACAGTACTGTACCTGTCTGTATGTACGCAGCCTCATTCTCTCATTGGCTATTAAGAATGGCTTTGATCGCCAAACTATGGAAACTCTGCAATTGAATAATAGTAATACTCAAAAGGAATGCAATCCCTCTTCCAAAAAACTGCATTATATCAAGCGCGCATATAATTACATTCATTTACTTGAGTCCTATAGACAGTCTATGGAACTGCAATAACTGCATTGCCGACACCTTTTAAATTATACCAAATAATTCCTGAATAAACCAATTCTAAAATTCTAAAATTGTGGCTTGCCACCATCTCCTAAAATACTGTATGTCTGCCCTCAGACAGAAAGGTCGCTGGGCCAAAACATTCCATGCATGCCAGGCAGCAACTAATCTTAAACATGGCAGTATGCCAACATATTTCCCCAGACCTATAAAGTCCTAAGTCATCACCATGATATCTCTTGATCACATGGATGCACTTTGATTGGTGTGACAGGAACTGTACAATCTGATGATTCATTTGCACACAAACAGGGTATTCAAACTCTCTGATATAGTGCGACAAATATTCTACCATTGTACATGAACTGAGCCTGAAATGGATTTACCAAAACATCTGCACAGGCTGTCAAATGTTACTAATGTGATCCGGCCTGCATAAAACAGTATCTTGCTACTGTATCAAATGTAATGTAAGTGTTGGCAGTCGTTTACAGTTCGCCCTCCATAGAAATCCCATTACTAATACATCTACGTCATACTTCTATAGAGAGCACATCAAAACAGATTTCACCAACAAGGCTGTCAGTTCTCCGCTGGAGTTGACAGGGCTCAGCTAAATCTGAGCCACTTGTTAAGTCAAAAAGACAAAAAATCGGAAATTGTGTGTGTGTGTGTGTGTGTGTGTGTGTGTGTGTGTGTGTGTGTGTGTGCGTGCGTGTGTGCGTGCGACAGCAGAGGAAGGGAACGGATGGGTTTGTGTTCCACATATTCTGCCTGGGAGGGTGCTTCAAACATCTGTTATCTCATCGACCCAGAGCCTGCTCCGCACCCAACTCATCAGGGAGCTGATGTCAGACATTCAGCTGTCTGGAGGAGCCAGTTGCATCCTTTCTGTAGCACTCTTTTTTGAGTGGTGCTAGCCACTCCTATAGACATCTATGTGTGTCCAGTGTCCACATGTCTGGCCTGTCTGTGCCTGTGTAAATAGCGTTTGTTGACCACCAAGTGTCACTGTTGCGCAACCTAACACACACACACACATAGGT
>OOFJ01103030.1:0-14300 GCA_900323375.1 Benthosema glaciale
CTTTATTTGTAGTTCTGCCAGACATCGCCTTTATAATAAGCCGGGGGAAATTTGCATTTGAGGCTTCCACAAGCCTGCCTAGATGTCAGTGTTCTAAAAAGAGGACAGTGAGGAATAATTCATAATTGGGGCATAAAGTGCATCATTAAAACAAAATTGTTCTGAGAGGTTGTTGATATAGTCTTGCGGACTGAAAACCATCTTTGTGGAGCTCGCCTCCTCTCCAGGGAAAGTCCATCCCGAGACAGACTTCACATTATTATTTCTATACTAATGCACAACTCGGCTTTAATTTGTGAATGTGAACAAGGCTCTCCTTAAGCCAAACAGCAGAGTGACAAGAATGTGGCGGTGATGATGTCTAGAGACAAGTCTTGCATCTGCTCCATGGGGAGTGAATAATGAAATAATGCCTAGGACACTATGACAATGCCCATGGTGTTTTTACGCTATAACTGACAGCCTGGCGTGTGCTTTCTGATGACGGACACACATAGCTCCTTAATGAAGTGGTTGCTATGAGCATTGTTATTATTGTTAATATGAGTCTGACCCGCTAGATAGAATTTGATGCATGGACCCAAATGGCCCCCTCCCAGTTTCCCAGAAATTAAAATATTCTGTAGGCCTATTATTGCGTTAGTAAATTCATTCTGAGGGTGGTGTGGATCTCACTCTGGAGTGCTTCTTGCCAATCAGCAGTGTTCCTGTTTGAATCTAGAGCACTGTGCTCTGGGAGTGTGCAGACCGCGCATGTTGTGTGAAAATTTAGTTATTTCCTTGAGAGAATAATAAAGAGTGACAACGTGACTGTCTTTTCAGTCTTTGATACCGTCGATAACATGGTATTAGTATAATAAATAAATTAAGCTGAATTGGGTGATCAGCGTCCGGACCGTCCACATCTCAGGGATTAGGAAACTGACAGGTTGGAAAGTTAGTGAAGGCTAAATGCAGAGTTATAAAAGGATTACAGGGTACAAATCTAACCTGACAAATGTAACAAATCAGTAGCCTGGGCAGCCTGAATGGCTGCGTTCCATGAATCTGAATTGTCACGACAATTCAGAACCACCAACACATGTCGGACCAATTGCTACGTCTAACCAAAGTTAGCTTCCCGATTCAGGCTGGAACCCAGGCTAACAAATTGTAGTCTGAAGAGGTCAGACTGCGGCGGAAGATTGGGAGGGAGTCTGCAGTTCTGATTGCAATGGGAAGTTCATTCCACCGTTTTGGAGCCAGAAGGGAGAAGAGTCTGGGACGAGTGAAGCGAATTGTCCCAGCTGTTTTAGTGGATGTTCTGACAGCCTCCCTGTGATGGCTGATCTGAGCGTTGCGGGGTTTTATAATTATGGTCCGTTTTTCAGACTTTGATGATATGGGGGTGCCATACTTTTGGTTGCTTTGAAGGCCAGCATCAGAGTTTTGTACTCTGTGCAGGCAGCAACCCGGGAGCCAATGGAGGGAGCGGAGAAGTGGGGATTGAGACATGATGTAAGAATTTTTGGCTGTTTGAAGAGCAAGCGTGCTGCGGCATTCTGGATCAATTGGAGAGGCTTAAGTGCACATTGCGGTAGGCCAGTAAACAGCAGTGGTTCTCAAACCTTTTCATGTCAACAAGCCCCAAATGAATACTGTATGTATTTGGCCACATGCTGTGTTTTGTGGCATGAATCCCATACAAAGTTGTGTTAATTAGTATGTTTATTTATTTTTGAGCTATAGCCCCTCCTATGATCAGCTTTTGGTGCGTGCGTGCGTGCGTGCACAAACTGTTGTCCTACACAAACATTACAATGCCATTGACAGTGCATTTCTACTCCTCTGTGAAGAATACGAGTGGGTCATGGGAAAATAAAGCTTTCCCATTGTGTATAACGGAACATACAGTATTACAGTACATCATTGATTTATATGGGATCATATTGGAAGTGGATACACTCCACTTCAGCTCCTCATCCACTCCAGCGTGCACACCGACCGTACACTTGTTGGTTCTTATGAGATTATATGAAGTGGATGCCCTAGCTGCGTCCAGGCAGTGTGCCTAGTGTACACTTGTTGATTAAAGCATATAGGCGTGTATTGAAAGTGTATTATGCTCCATGTTGCAGTGAATGGCTGATGTGAAAATCTTCCCACCGTCAAAGTCATACGATTTGTCACACATGTTACTGCAGTGAAATTTGTTTCTCTGCATTTGACCCATCTCTTGGAGCGGCGAGCCGCGGCCGTGCCGCGATCGGGAACCATTTGATTAGTTGATTTGACCTCCCCCAATCCAACCCAAGCAGGGATGCATTGAGTCCCATTTTTTACTGTCTTACAGTATGACCCGGCCAGGGATCGAACCCTGACCTCGCAGTTTCAGGGTGGACACTCTAACCATAAGTCTGTTACAAGTGGACAGTGGTGGAAAGTACATTTACTTAATTTTTAATAATAATTAATATTTGTACTTAACTTGAGTATTTCCAATTTCCATATTTTTTACTTCTACTCCACTAGATCTCTGAGGCAAATGTTGTACTTTTACTCCACTACATTTATTTGAAAACTAGTTACTAGTTACTTGTAGATGTTTTTTTACAGTATTTTTACAACACAGTAATCACTTCAGCGCTATATAGATTTCGGCCATTTGAAAATAGCAGATCTACAAGCTCACAATGTGTCACATCATGACACATTGTGAGCTTGTAGATCTGGTATTTTCAAAAGATGTGTAGACATTAAACTTGAAAGTGAACACTTGTGGTACTTTTGAGTACATTTTGACGTGAATGCTTTTGCACTTTTACTCAAGTACATTTGGAAATTCTGGACTTTTACTTGTAACGGAGTATTTTCTATATCGCAGTATTGATACTTTTACTTAATCAAAAACTTTGAGTGCTTTTTCCACCTCTGACAAGCAGTCAGTTGATCTTAGTTTGAAAACTCCGAGGTTCACTCAGGACACGGACGGAAAGCAAGGAGGAACACTATCAACACATCTATAGATAGCTATGAACTTTGTCGTTATCATCTAGCCAACCAATACAATTACAGTTATTACACCTCCCACGCGCAACTGCACAGCAATGCACATGAAGCACGTACTGTATCGCCAGATCAACAGTGGCCAGGGAGAAGGAAAAAAAAGAAAAAAGAAGCTGACAAGACGGCCTGACCTTGTTCTGCTGTTTCTCCCACTTTCGTTCAGAAACTAAAAATAAATAGATAACCATAACGTGAAGTGTAGGAAGGCCACGTTTTTTTTTTGTTCAAATCCGATGACCTGTGCGGTGTCCTCAATTTAGCATGGAAACACAAGCCCTGGCCTCTGACATTGGCTCCAATCTCGTATAATCAGATTGCAAGGCTCACTCCGGCACCCGGCGCATCGCTCGCTCCTGGGAATAAATAAAACATGTCTCACACAACGCTCTGACATACCTGCCCTGACACAAGGCCTGTGGAGAGGGTGCCACCCACCTCCACCCCCAAATATGTTCATTCTGCAATCGCACAGGGGTTGAAGGCAAGGCATACAAACAGACACGCACGCACGCACGCAAACACACACACACACACACACACACACAAGCCGTCTGAGCCACAGAGATAAAACTATCTAATTATTTTCCTCATATACAGCAGCCCTGATCCACAGAGCAGATCCTTCTCAGCCACTGCCGCCCACTCCAGGCTAGGCAAGCAGCGAGGAGTCTTAACTGGGTGCGGACTGTGGGTCGCGCTAGCTATATAACCGACCACATGCAAATGCCTGAGCACACATGATGTGCACACAAACAAGTCATACTCAAGTACTGCATCCACTCACCTACAGTATATGCATGGCATGCACACTCACACATACTAACATGACAAATCCATGAAGGCAGTGAGTGAGCAACAGACATGGATAGACTAGCCCGATGCCGCAAACTATCGGCCCATGGTTTGTTGACGTGCTAAAGTGAGAACATTAAAGAACTCCGGTGCAATCTTCTTGTCCATTTGCTTCAGTGGCTCCACGCAGCATGCAGCGGCCTCCCAGCTCCTCCACTAGCATTACCACCACGCCATCTGCCAGTAGCTCATTAAAATGCTAATTTATTTTAATAAGGGACAGGTAATAAACTGCAATTATGTATCTGCAGCAAGATGCCAGAGAGCAGGAGTTTGAGGGGAGTTGGCTGAGGAATGCGCCATCGTACTAATCAAGAAGCAGCCCTCACATTCAGCCCTCTTGCACGCACGAATACATACGCACACACACACACACACACACACACACACACACTCTCTTAATCCAGCCCATCGCTAGAGATGCGTGTAAGATTTGAATTTGCCAGCTGTTTAAAGGCCAAGTCTGTGACCATTTTGCCGCGCTCTGTTGGCAACTGGCCATATCTTCTAATAAGATTTATTGGACCTAAGACTTCTTTTCAACATGAAAGGATTGTGGGAGCTTCTGATATAATAATTGGGAGGCTGTGTATGTGTTGGAGTGAGATGTGTCTCCCCAACTATTACTGTATGTCATTCCCCTTTGACTGAGCCCCTTTATGAGATCTTGGTTCGAATCCAGGTTGTTATACAGATAGCAGATAGCACATACCTACATGATAACCCACCTTTGCAGGCTCTGGATTGTGTCTTTAAGGAGAGGAAACCGATTTCTATTATGTTCAGCAGCAGGGGGACGTGATCAATAGCCAAGTGTTAGGTCAAAGCTCAAATCTGCTGTGGGCAAATTGAAAGGGGGAGAAACAACATTGTCGACGTGTGTTATCTCCTCAGAAATACAGCACACCCACGCCTCCCTCTCTCCCTCCCTCTCTCTCTCTCTCTCTCTCTCTCTCTCTCTCTCTCTCTCTCTCTCTCTCTCTCTCGGCAGTCGTGATTAGGCTCTCAGGACTCTCTCCACTGTGACCCTTATCTCAGCAGGGAGGAAATCAAGCTGGCCATAAATCAACTATTTTCCTTCTCCATCCAGAATGAGGTCCCGCGGTTCTGCGTCCATGCCCTTCATTCAGTCCTGGCCCCCATGTCCTTGGGCTAGACTTGCGTTTCAATATCGAATCACAATAGAATCCAACCCCACGAGGTGACCCCAAATTACTGTAACACCACAGGCATCCCCACATTTGGAGTGTGCGAGTGTGGATTGAATACACTCTGGTGAGGGGAGAAGATCGAGGAATGTGGCAAGAAAATCAATGCACTGTGACTAGAATGTGCCAGAGTGACTCCATTAAGTATAGGCATTGTTACACGCATGGCCTTCGAGCTGAGGGCGATTCTGATGAATCATTTTTGCAGTGACACTCAGGGCAACTACTCATCGGTGACGTGTGTGTGTGTGTGCTCTTCTGCCTTCTCTCCCTCCCAGGGCCTCCAATCATCTCCAGTACCCAGACCCAACAAGCGTTACATGGCGAGAAGGGACAGATCAAATGTTTCATCCGGAGCACCCCGCCCCCAGACCGCATTGTGAGTAATTGACCTATTTCATCGTCAGTGCCATTATCCCCATTATGCTCGCTGTTGGTCTAAGTAGGTTATTTAGAAATTACTGTTGCTGCGAAAAAAATATCATCAACTGGTATTTCATGGCTCTGTGGCACCTGAACGGTGCAAATTAGACGGCTAATGACCATCTCGCAATCCCATATTTGATTGATGTATCTGTTCAATGGGACCAATCAGGCCTTTTGTATGAGGATAATGCCCCGACAGAGTCCCGCTGCCCTATTAGCTATTGATTAAACTATCTTAAAACATGTGCAATACGAGCGAGAGAAAATCTGTTTAATGAACATAGCATTCCCCATCATTTGTTTTTTGTATGAACAGGGAGTGCGTGAAGCATTGCGGACTTAGGCCCTTAATTTCTCATTTAATGCATGCTTATGCTCTGTTAGCACAGATCCCATTAAGATTTATGGGCCTTTGATAAACAGCCAATGCTGTGAGCCTCCTCTTCATGCTATTATTAATTGTGAGTGTGAGAGTTTGTGTGTGTGCGTGCCTGTGTGTGCATTTGTAACTGCCACGCACTGTCATCTAAAATGTTTTTTTTTCTTCCCTCTATACTGCTGAACATAAAGTAGCTGCATTATTAATATCCGGATGATTTGATGGGCGAGACTGTAGGAGTAATGGCTACCGGGCCCTGAATATGAATTCTGGATTCCTCTCTATTTATTCTTCACACAATGAAAGTGTCAGTGAATGAAAACCTAGTTTTCTTTGTTGTTTGTGCTTGTTTGTCTTTTCCTAGCTGTGTAAACAAGCACCAGCTGACAACAGTGGAAATAGACATACAAATGCGGACACTGCATTTTTGAAGCTGTACTTGCAGAACCATCATTGCACTTTGGTGCATGTGTTTGGTCTGATGCACTATCAGTCCGACAGGCATTAGTACGACACCCTACCCAAAACCCAAACCCTAAACCTAACCTCACAGGAAGCCACAGGTTAGTTTTAACCTGCCACGCATGTCAGGAGCCACAGATTAGTTGTAACTGGCCATGCGTGTCGGGAGCGACGGTGTTGTCGGATGCCTGTGGGACTATTAGCGTCTAACCAACGTATGCACGCAGATGCACACAAATGTAATTGTTTGGGAAAAACCAGCAAGTGTTGCTGTCATATGAGCTGTTAGAAATGACAAAACAATGACATGGGAAATGCGTTGCTGAAATATGCATATCACATATCAGGGTGTTGGTCAAGGAGAGAATACAACCCGCACACAATGATAAATCATATTACATGATGCATATTATGTATTATCATTTACCATCGTGTGTGGGTTGTACTGTGGTGTGATATTATCACAGTCAAATGACAAATAAAACAATATAGATACATTTATTAACATGAATTAGTCAAATCTAACTAGATTCACATAACCAGCTATATTTCCTAGTGGAAAAGAGAACAGTTTACGAGAAGTGATTGATGGGGAAAGTCCTCATTCATGCCCTTTGGAGAGTAGTGTCCTATTTATAAACCCGAAAGGATCTTTACTATATCAACAGTCTACTAATTTCTCCTCCCCATCTGGGGCATTTTCCATGTTCAATCCCCTGACATTGTGGTGATGCCACACTGTGTCATGGTGGTCAACATTAATGCATGGTGACTGGGGCTCTTGGGTTCTTCGGTACGAATATTGCATGTTTTAAGCGCACGATTAGTTTTACCAACATACCTTAAACCACATGGGTATGTTGAAAGGATTGGTGTAGGTTTATTGGCTCAGGTAATGATGTCCTTGAACTTGAAACGTTTGCCCATGAGATGGTGTGTGAAAGTATGGCTTATAGAAGTGAAGTTAGGCTGTGCACAGCTAGCAAGCCATTAGTATCAGGGGGGTCTAGTCTAGGAAAGGAAAGATCCTTGTTTTTGGGGAAGAGACCTGATTTTACTACCATTTGTAGGATGTTAGGAGGCCGTATCTTACACTGCACATCTCTGGGCATGTCTTTAAACATAGTGGCCAGTTTAGCCACTGTACTGCCAGCATGGCTTGCAGCGGCATAAATAGACGTCAGTAGGCCCCGACACACACAGGGGGTTGTCGTTAGAGGTGCCGTACCGTGTAGATGAGTGGTTTTATATTATAAATTACATATTATAAGGATGTTGGACCATATATGGGCCATATCAAGGTCATCGTGAGTTCGAAAACGCATTGCAAGTACCGGTATTCATAAAATCAATAAACTTGTGTTGGTCTTGTTTGGTGCCACTGCCATCCCACAGTAGAAATATGTCATCCACACAGCGCCGCCACAGCTTAATACAGTATGGGTCAGGGAGGGGTTATTGGGACCAAACAACACATTAATACTAGATAAAGAAAAGGTAGGTTTTGATCTTTAAAAGAGCCCACAATGCCGTGTTCATGTCATACAGTAGTAACTGTAGTTGTGCCACAAAACATTTTTCAAGACATACGTTTGTATTACTAGAGAACAGATTCAAGGGCAGATACAGAGGTGTAGTGCTGCACGATTCTTGCCCAAATGTGAATCTCGATTTTCCTCCACAAGAATTGAGATCACGATTCTAATTTTTTCCATGAAAATATTTATTAAAAGAAACATAAGACTAAAAGGAATTGGACAGCCAACTAGCACTGCACGATTCTTCGCAAAATGAGATCGCATAGGTGTCTGAATCTAGATCTTAATCTTTTTCCTTTCTCTAAGGGAAAATGATGAGTTCATTTGTGAAAGATGCACGGTTGCACCATAGCAGCCAGGTAAACAGAACATATACTCAACTATACTGTCAAGTACTGCAAGGAATGGCATCCACATATTTTGGAACTTAGCCTGTGTCCTCTGTCCGTCATGACGAATTTGTTCCAGTTTAGCAATGGAGAGCACCTCGTTGAGCCATCTTTTGAAACATGGAGAGGTTGGAGACTTCCAGTCGATCAGCAACCATACCTGCCTTAATATAAGGGTCTTATACAAATGTCACTCTTCATCATGCTTCTCGATCCACTCTCCCTCTTCCTTACCGTAGGCCTGGTCATGGAAGGAGACGGTGTTGGAGTCGGGCACGTCGGGCCGCTACACCGTGGAGACGGTGAGCACAGAGGAGGGGGTCATCTCCACGCTGACCATGAGCAACATCGTTCCGGCCGACTTCCAGACCATCTACAACTGCACCGCCTGGAACAGCTTCGGCTCCGACACCGAGATCATACGGCTCAAGGAACAAGGTGGGAGCCAAGGTTCGAACAGATTCCACCTTTCCTCTTTCTTCTTTCCAAAATGCCACATGAGTGTGATGGGGATGACAAGTATGCAGACGCCTATAGGCGGATGTGGAAACGATGCCACATGTATAACACTGTAGTATTAAGATAAACCGTCCTAGGCACTGAAACTGGTATACAATTTACATTGTTCAGTTAATATCATTTATTAATCTGAACATTTATAGAATTTAAAAATGTCTATATACATTAAAGCAAAAAAAGAATGAAACATTCACGGCAGTATATTTCTATAAATGTAACGTCAATGAATTGAATTAAGTCTCCTGTTAAGATGAAGTGCATCCCAAAAGAAGCCATTTGAACTGGCGGCCGTGGCTAAATTGAGAACACGCTAGTATATATACTGTACACAATAGCCACAGCGCATTAAAAGCATAACTCTGTGCCAGCGTCTCATTATAAACAATCTTTCATTTGTTTTGCAATGCTTCACAAATTAATACATTTATTGTAACTCGTTTTGCTTTTCAGTAGGCTGGGGAAGGCTTTGTTTTTCAATCCACTAATTCCAAATGATAAATTATAAGCTGCTTATATGAAAGTGACATTGATCAATGAAGACATTAAATAGGCTTTAATGGCATGGGGAAGAGCACTCAGCTTTGTTGCGTTTGTTTTAAGTGCGAGAAGGTCATTAACACGGGCCAGTGAGTCAGGTCTTCATTATGGTGCTCTTCGAGGCAGGACCAGCATATAGATGAATATGGCTGCAGGTTTTATCACTTTCTAGTCACAATGCACACACACACGTCTACACACGCACATGGACACACACACACACACACACACACAAATGTGTTGGCCTCCGATACACACATGCACGTAAACACAGACACACTCTTTGGCTGTATTTAGTACTCAATGAAAATAAAACCTCTTAGCCAAATGCTTTTATTAGGCCAAACGAGTGTGTAAATTAAAAGTTATTGGACAGTAGGATAATGAGATATCTGTTGGCCTGCGATGAAACACAAAAGGCTTACTAATGAAGTTTCTACCGAGTTTGTTGGTTTGTTTTTGTAAATATCGCGTTTGTGTACGGCAACCTGTTTTTAAGTGCCTGATAAATTAATTTATCTGCACTTGATTTGACTTGAGTGGGAGTAGTTGAGGGGGTGGGGGGTGGGGGAGAGAAACGGTAATACAAGCTCTCTGAGTTTTAAACAAAGAGCAGTGTTTTAGTCAACCTCCGAAGACATGTCAAAACACTCTCCAGAAGGCAAATTAGAAACTAAATGAGAAGAGTTTAGTGTATGTATATATATGGCAGACTGAATTACCGTGGTGGAGAGATCATTGGTAGGGTCTGCCCCTCTAGTATAATATACTCATATTGTGAGTCTACTAAAATCATAAGCCTGATATAGTGTATGTCAAATTTCTATAATAGGCTACAGGAAATACAGGAACAATCAAATACAAAATAAAAAAATAAAATAGTGCTGAACAAAAACCAAACTTCAAGGTCAAAATAATTTACAAAGTCTACACAATCCCTAAATTTTTTCTTACTTCTCTTTCAATAAAGAGCAGAGCAAGCAATGAGATTTTACTTACAGTAGCTGCACGCAGGTGCCACACACCAAAAACAGCCAATCTACCAGCTCACAACATGGTGCAGCGCAACATGGTGTGAGCTTGTAGTAAGTTCAACAGTTTTTTGTATGCGACACTCACACACAAGTGACCAGGTAGGCCAACGATAGGTCTTCATTTTTAGGGACCATGGAACCTATGGAATCTAAGAGTGTCATGGATGTTGTTTCTCCTCTGCAGACTCCCTGCCGGTGGCGGTTATCATCGGCGTAGCGGTGGGAGCCTTCGTGGCGTTCATCGTGCTCATGGGAACAGTCGGAGCATTCTGCTGCACGCGCTCCCAGAGAAGTATGTCTCCTCCTGCTCGCTACCTCCATCCCAGGCTAGGCCAAGTCAAAACATCACACTCAGCCACCCAGCAAAAATAATATATATATATATATCAATATGTGATGTCCATCTGAAAAATACATCCATACATCTGCTTTTTCCCTTTCAGTCATCTGCAGGCAGCTAGTATAAAGTTAATAAAGTCAAACTGCACTGAAACAACCAATACGAATTCAAGTCAACAAACTCCCATTGTTTCATTAAGAAAAACACACTGTTTTAAGAGTTACCAAGATGCCAAGCATGTGATAAGGCTTCATGTCATGCGACCTGAGTCTGAATACAGTCTCCAAGCTGATATCCCACTTTTTACTACTGATTTACTTTGACTCTATAGGAAAGATATGACGTTACAAGGAGTAGTCTATTACTAGCATGCTCCTCAGAGACACGTTGAGATTCGTGTCTCAACGTGTCCGATTTGTCTATGACACAATAATAGATGTGTCTGTAGTGTTGGAGCAGGATAGATACAGGATAAACGTAAACGACTAATACAAATGGCCACCATTGTACTTCAACATTCTGTCATCCATCCATGATGTAACTGAATAACTCGGACTAGAGACAGTGCAGCCACTTGACGTGTTCAACAACAACCACACTGTGCTATACCGGTCCCCTCAGCATGTCTATTGTCTGTATACCACAGAAGACGCACACCTGGTTATGCCCTCACTGCCCGCCTCCATCTGTGCTCACCAGAGAGAACTTGCAAGCAAAATTAAGACAGAAAGTAAGACTTTGTTACAATGTATGCCAGTACAATGAGCAATGTCCCAGAACAGATAGAGCCACGGTGCAAGGCTGTGTTGAAATTGCATATGTATGCAGGAAAAAAATAAATAATAATGAAACCTACAGAAATCCGATGGCAGAATATGAAATAATTCACAATGCTTTCTCTTGTTTTGCTTTTAGTTTTTTAGTTGTTGTTTTTTTTCGTGCAGGAGGAAGTGGGTGTGGGGGTGGGGGAGGTCTCATATAAACCATCTGGCTAAATGAATTACTTATGTAGTACTGCAAAATCCATTCCGGGGGGAAAATTATGGTATCAACAAAATACAAGGACAAGGACATTGAGCCAGACGACTGAATCGTGCATTGTGCATTGTGCATTGTGTGTCTCCTCTCCCAGATCTAAAAGGAGTTGTGTCGGCAAAAAATGACATCCGAGTGGAGATCGTGCACAAAGACCACAATGCAGCGCGGGAAAATGAAGAGCACGCCTCCATGAAGCAACTGATGGTGAGTGTGAGTGTCGCACCATACTATTTATTTTCACGTCCTACTTCTCACAAAACTGCTCAAGTTACAAAACTACCAGACTACTTTTTTCTTTCTTTGAATACTGTCTGCGAAATCACGAATGCTTATTAGTTCTATCTTACACGGTCGGCTTTAATAGTGGTTTCCTACTGAGTATACTGTGGCCTCGGTACCCATGAGGCTTTTATTTTCGTTCTCGTTCGGCTCAAAAAAAATAATATATATATATAAAAAAAAGAAAGCCTGGGGGAACTAGAGACATTTCTTGGTCTAGGTAAGTAGGAGTGGGAGTGAACTACAGTGCAGAGGAGGGCGTCGCTTTCCTCCGCTGATTTCTACCAGGGAGGAGAGGGGCGGAGGGAGGGGGGGGGGCAGGGGTCAAGGCTCAGATCGGTGAACCAATATTCTCCAGTGGTTGCTCCTTACAGTACATGTGCGCCCCTCTAGACCACAAAGCAGGCTGGCTAGGCCAGGCTATACTGAGTATAACCCCTCTTTATGAATAATGGAAAAGCACAAAAGGTAGGCTATGTCAAATTACCATCTAAGATGCGTTTTCTTTTTTCCCACAAACCTATAAAAAGAAATGTGCATAATCGAGGTTTTAAAGAAATAAAATATACACTTGCACAGTGAATACACTTGCATTTACAACAAGTATTGCATAACCGGAGGGGCATGTGTGTTCCCAACAGGCAATATGGGCCTAGGCCTAGATAATTTCATCCCTCGCCTCGCCGTTGTTTCTAATTAAAAGCCCTCTAGCATTTGGTACACGGTCTAGCCATATACTAGGTTTTGACCTCGTCTCCCACACATCTCCCACACACACACACACACACACACACACACACACACACACACACACACGCACATGCACACACACATCTTTTCTTTTTTTGGAGATCTCTGTGGATACGAGAATGTCAGCTAAACAGTGTCGTAGTGCTACATTTAGAAGTGGAGGGGGGGTGCCCCATAAGATATGCGCGTGCACACGCATTTGCGTGCACGTGTGCAATGTGCACAGACACGCACTGTAAAACATGCAGACATGTATAGCCTATTTACTGTAAAATACATATGTTTGCCCCAAAATCATTTTAGGCTTGAGAGAAGTGGGGGGGCATGCCACTGCCCCAACTACACCATGCTGCTAAATGCCTGCAGTAAATTGTCATTGTAATTGTAAGTGGTGTGACTTCCATATACTGTACCGAGGGCAGAATTAAGTTATACAGCAAGGGCTCTGATGTTTTTCTATATAATACATAATGGGGCTTTGTGTTGCTGCAGGGGAAATATCACACCATCATCATCATCATCATCATCATCGTAATTGAGAAAACATTCATGAATATGATTTATACAGTTTTGACTGTGTGTTTTAATAACCCCCCCCCCCACACACACACACACACACACAAACAAACCAAGTTACAATCTGCGTTTGTTTTGCTATGGTCTCCCACACCCCAGTAGGCCAGTACGCAGTAACAGTGTTGCTTTTGTACAAAATTAGAAAGAATTGTTCAGGCTCATTACAGCTGCACAATGCATCATCTATAATATTGCACATTTCTGTCTTCCATTCACATGTTCATATTTCTGGGGACCCCCAGGGGTCCTTGAGGGAGTTCCAGGGGGTCCAGGGGATCCCCAGCTAAATGATAGTTTGGAACCAAACGGACCCTTATGGGTCTGTAGGGTCCGTTTGGTTCCATTTGTCTCAGAGTTAAAATAACATAGATTTTATGATATATAAATTGTGGTCCCAGATATAAAAAAGAAAATGCCATTAAATGGGGGTCCGAAACCTAATGCATGTCCAACTGGGTGTGCTTGAAGTTAAAATGGTTGAGAATCACTGCTAGCACTGTAATACAAATCTTGTCTTTAGGGGGTCCCTGACATATATTTAGCCGCAGGCTAAATGTCGATTTAGAGGTCCTTGACATAAAAAGGTCTTGGAACCACTGCTGTAGTGGACACAGTACAGTATGCAACGCTACAGAGGATGAGTCACATACTGTAAGGCTACAAAGGGAATATGGCCTATGATGACTACAGTGGTGACCAAATGTTGTGCCGAGGCACATTGTGTGCTATGTGGCAAGCCCAGGTGTACCTTGGGATTTTGTGACAACCGATAATATTATATTTGTATATAATATTTGTAATATTTTAATCAAAATGATACCTTCTAACCTGACTAGTATAGCCTAGTTCATGCTTTGTGTGCCAAGAACAGCCGAGAATAGCAGACCTACGCAAGCTCACGGACGGCGCGCGTTGTGAGCTTGTTGGT
>OOFJ01103041.1:0-10211 GCA_900323375.1 Benthosema glaciale
CCCCCCCCCCCCCCCCCATTCTTACACTGCTTTTATGCTATAAAGACCTTCAAACCGGACACACAAATTGACAGTTTTCCCTCCAGTTTTTTGTGGTATATTCTGAAATTAAAATAGTTTATGTTTTCAGTTACAGTAGGCTACATAGAATTTGTATATCTGTATATCAGGTTGAAAATTTGACTGAAACCAATACGTTTCAGGAAATGGGGGGGTTGTGTTCTGATGGATCCAATGTAGTTATTGAGTCACAATTAATCTTGTTAATTATTACAATTAATCTCTTGTTAATACTTTTCATTGGTTGAATATTTATAAAACACACCGACTAGAGCACTACATTGTTCTCTGTGCAACTCAACTTGAACCTACAGTATGTGACTATTTAGAGTACCATTTCATTTACAGACTTGAGTTCAGGCTAATTCTAAAGAAGTCGCTAATTCTAAATGTCTAAGTTGTAGCCATTTTCAAAAAACTTTCAACAAAAATAGCTCTATATCTATAAGTATAAGTGTGATAGTAGTATAAAACAGGGCATTAATTTATGGAATAAAATGATGGTTTCTGACAGCACCACTGTTCATGGGATCTAGAACTCATACATCACCTACAATATCTCTGTATTCCATTCTGTATACATCTGTTCTTCTATCCGCCATCCACACTCCCGCCTGCCTCCTCTCTCTCCGTCTCTCTCTGACACACTTTTACTTCCTGTTGTTATGTTTAACTTATAATAACTGCGTCACTCCCTCCATCTGACTTCCATTGTCCTCTCTCCCCTTACACAGTTGGATACACCATGAATGACTTGATCTTTGAGTGGTTGTCCGAGAACCCTGTGCAGGTGGCCGATGACCTCACCCTCCCCCAGTTTGTGCTGAAAGATGAGATGGACCAGGGCTACTGCACCAAACACTATAACACAGGTACTGTACATCCCACCAAAAAGCATGTGCTTGTGAATACTTTTTAAAAGTGAGTACTCCAGTGCTTTAAACTCGACTGCAAATGTTTCTGAGAAACTTTCACTTGTGTAGTTCAGTACACGGTATAAAGTTCGCAGTCGCGACGAGAACTTTATTTGATTCTAGTCATTTGGATTTGGAGAAGCCAGCATGTCTTCTATGGAAGCATGTTGCGCAGCGAAAATAAGCTATTTAGAAACTCCCAACACGTAAATTAAGATTAGAGCATTTTAAGTGGTCAAACTAGTAATATGTTCAGATTCAGAAACATCTTCCATTAAATTTTAATAGTCCCAAATATTTCATCTGAAAGCATAATTTTGGGGGTCCTTGACATGAAAAGGTTTGAGCACCACTGAAAGACCTTTGTAAAGTCTTAATGGGACTGCTGTTTTGGCAGGAAAGTTCACGTGCATCGAGGTGAAGTTCCACCTGGAGCGTCAGATGGGATACTACCTGATCCAGATGTACATCCCCTCCCTCCTCATCGTCATCCTCTCCTGGGTGTCCTTCTGGATCAACATGGACGCCGCCCCGGCCAGGGTGGGCCTGGGCATCACCACGGTGCTCACCATGACCACCCAGAGCTCCGGCTCCAGGGCCTCGCTGCCCAAGGTGGGTACGAAGTCATACGCTTACACATCAGCAAAGTACATTTACTTAAGTACTTTACTTAAGTACATCACATCATTGTGAACTTGGATTTGGATGGTCGATTTACTAAGCGATTTGTGCTGGGAATCAGTGGCACTGTGGTGCATATCATCATCCCTCATGCAAAGCAGCCAGAATTTACTTTGGGTGTTTTAATATGCATTTTACTGAGGGCAAAGTTCAGCCCCTAGTGCTGTCATATACATTATATTATAATAGTGATCAATAATGTATCGCTGAACTGACTCAAGCTTTCAAACTTTTCCATTGGTTTGGCATGGAATTAATTTGAGCCTCTGAGGAGGACATGCAAATTTACAAAAACTTTGGAAATTTCCCTGACGTCTACTTTGGGCATGTCATACTGTACCTCTACTGCTTCACTTTCAGTGTGTAAGCAAGGATGTATACTGTAGTTATTCCACACAATTAAATCCAATTAACTTTAGTGTGCTTTGTTGGCCTGTGAAATCCATTCTCGTGGCTTCCACCAGCACATGGTCAATATTCCAATGGACAGCCACAAAAGGGTAGTGTACTAGTGTATTCATAATCTATAGTACTTCATGAATAATAAATGCAAGATGATGGCCTAGCCTATGAAAGAGCTCCTCTACATATGCTATCAGCCTACCTCCATGCATTATACATTTTGCTTACTGCCAACAGAGACATCATCAAAGGTTAACACAAATAGATGTACACGTTTCCTTTAAGCCTTGTTAATGTTAAAACCAAAAGATCTGTGATGAAACAGAACCATTTTAAGCTTGATTATATAGTTTGTCGTGTGTCACATACGGGAAGCAGATCGACAAGCTCAAACCATGCCGCTTCGTGCTGCTCAACAGCAGTAGATCTGCTATTTTTGATACTTGTGTTATGCTGTCAAGTAGTCAGTAGTCATCTGCATACATCAGATGGTTCAGTGTTTCACCGGCCAGGCAACCAGTATTGCATACAGGCTCTGCAGTAGAGCAGACAAGCCATCCACATATTAATTAAATAATAATTAAACTGTATAAGAATAATCTGTTTTATACATTTTACTTGAGTAAAACTAAAGAGGTATTGTCATCAAAATATTTACCAATGTAAAGGTACTAAAAAAACAATTCAGCGAGCAATTGTGTCTTTTAACACCTCTTTTCGTATGTACCTCCCCGCCGAGCAGAATGAGTTAAGTGCAGTACGTGAGTAAATATGCATTGCTTAGGTACGTTCCACCACTGGACTCATGGGAATGCCAGGCCTCCGTCCCCAAAGGATATGGGTCATTGACCCATATCTCTGCGGACAGTCATCATCACTACATGCTGCAGCTAGGGGCTGAAGCAAGCAGGCAGGCGGATGATGAGCAACAACACCCCTCTCAGTAATATCTTTGCAAAAAAGATATATGTTAATGGCGTTCATGACACTACGAGCTTGTATATCTGCTATTTTTGAATAGCCAAAGTATAAAATAATGCTTTTTTTAGCTACAAATCTAAAATGACAGATGCTTTCATCAATATTCACCATTGACCTACAGTAGCCTGGCGCAGCCAGACCTAATCTGCCTGCACTGCATGCATATTCATTGCACGCAGCACACAGTGCAGTGCAGTGAAGTATTGCAACGCGAGGCTAGGCCTACAGTACATTGCTCGACTATGGAGAGAAACACCACCGTGACCTCGTTGCCTGTATGTCTCTTTGCCTCTCTCTCTCCCAGGTGTCCTACGTAAAGCTTGTTGCCTGTATGTCTCTTTGCCTCTCTCTCTCCCAGGTGTCCTACGTAAAGGCCATCGACATCTGGATGGCAGTGTGTCTGCTGTTCGTGTTCGCAGCACTGCTGGAGTACGCCGCCGTCAACTTTGTCTCCAGGCAACACAAGGAGTTCATCCGGCTAAGGAAGAAGCAGCGACGACAGAGAATAGTGAGTGTGAGTGTTGCACACACGCATGCGCTCGCACACACACACATACACCTGACACTTGACAAATCCTTACTGTATATCGTCACTGTCAGGAAGAAACCTTTTATGTAAGTTAATGCCCTTTGATCATCGTACTAACTATAGTGTCACATAAAAGCATCAAAAGCAGCATGCTCGAAGCACGCCGCAAAGCAACACTGACACGTCTCAAGCTGGTAGATTTGCAGCTTTTCCTTTAAAAACAAAAATTGAATCCTGAAAAGTAACAGTTTGGGAAATACAAAGTTTCCGCCCAACCGAGAAAATTGAATTATGTGCACCAATTCAGAACCATAGGTGCACACAGAGGCACACGTTGAAGCAGACATTGTAAGATGTACCGAAGCAGCGTACACACATGCAAAAGGCGTGCCGGTCGCTCACACACACAAGGCGATGTCAGTCCCTATAACGTTGATGTATGCCTCTTGTTATTGCGAGTCGCTGTATATTCAGGAACAAGCGACAACAGCAGAGCGCTACAGCTGGCTGTCACGTTACATGAGCTATAGCGACTCACTCCGGCTCAGCTCGTTTCCATGGTGAGCCGCGCTGACCTGCGCGGAGCCCGCAGCATGATCCTCCATCTGCGTCACGCCATCCAACGGACTCGCCAGACAGTCCTAAAAGATTAGAGGATACACAGGTGCTTGACAAAGGTTTTCTACGTCACTCAGAGAAGGAACGGTGGTGTTGGGATTGACATGGGCATCTCAAGAAGCAAATAAAGCGCTCATCTCCGTGCTAGTACATATTGACTTTGGTCCATGTTGAATTTGGTCCAATTCCGGACCAAGCTGTTAACAATAAACATCGGGCAATTTAGCTCCTGTTGTCATTTTTGATTTACAAAGAATATTCTTTTTGTACTGTCAACTGCCTTCCCTATAGCCACATGCAAAAGAATTCATAGACACATTGCACTTTTTGCAAAGGAGAATTTACTCAGGCAAGGAAAGACGATTACAATGCCATTAAAGTATCCCTGGGATTCCTCCTCCCTGACTCGTGGCAAATTGCCCACGATCCAAGCAGATGAATACAGCAGTTACTGGACTGTCTGTGCTGCTGGGGCCGAATCAATAAGCAGAGTAGAAATGATGGTCTGGAGTGGGAAGGACTCCCCTTGTTACATTTACTCCCACTGAGGAATTTGCCCTGCCAACAATCCATCTGAGATGGACAAGAAACATGTGGATTCTGATGTGAGAATCTGACAGAGTCTCTTCCACAGTTCATGATTAATCACTGGAACCCTAATGTCCCTATATTTGGGGGGCAAACATTCTGCTCACTTGCTTCGCCATGTGTAGATTGGCTGTTTTCGGTTTCGAGATTTGATGTTGAGGATAAAATGAACCAGACCTAGAAAAGAGCCCTAGGAGAAGCTGGTCAACTAAGTACGGTGGATAGGGTTTAACCACTTAAACCCCCTATGGTTGAGCCACTGAGGGCTCTATATTATTTTTTAGAGTTTATTACAGAGAAAGCTTTCACAGAACTAAGAATAGCCGATCGAGAAGAGCTTGTCCATCTGCTATTTTCTGCAAAAGCCTTCCCCACAATACAGATGCACAATACCGAAGTGGTTAAATGCTCTCTATCAATAAACATTCCCAGCTTCACTAGAGAACATATGCATACAATCCCAGACTAACAGTCTGTCCACAATGCTTTCAGAACTAAGATGTACCAAGATGTATGCTTCTATTTTACGGTGTTTGTGGTTCCTCAGTCTCTGAAGACGATTCCCTGAGCTACAGCCATGGATGATGTACTATCGCACTCTCACAATGTTTTCCTTGAGTGTCTCTTTATTCTCACAAGTCACAACGTTTTCTTTGAGTTTCTCTTTAACGCTGAAGAAGCATGATTCAGTAGCATGATTCAGTAGCATGACTTGTTTTGTCTGGAAAATTCCGTACATCATTATTTAATCATTTCATCTTTGGCCTGGACCAGGTAGTTTGCTGAATTAGAATGAGCGAGGCAGAGCGGACGTCATGCTCTCGGCAAAAAGAAGCACAAGGCAGATGTCCAATACTGATTCTATTAAACACTAACAAGCCTCTCTTACAGGAGCCATCACGTCAGACTTTTGTTGTTGCCATACGCCGGACGACAAAAGAGGGAGAAAAAAAAGAGCAATAACTGTCATTTAAATTTGTCTACCCTCTTTTCTGACGGAGGTCTTTGCCAGTCAGCCTGGGAGTGTGGTGACACTGCGGAAAGTGAATGACATCCCCGCTAACAACTCAGCCTATGGGAGCCTGAGTCAGCAGTGCAGTGCGTGTGCCAGGGTAAAACTCAACCTGTGTCGACCCTGACCTTCAAACCCAATTTTCCTTGCCTTCTGACCCCCAAAAATGAATGTGTCATGATGCGCCTCTCCCATCAACCTTGAATTTATCCACGACACCTCTGACCCCACAACCAAATCCTCACCAACCCTCCTGACAGTACAAACCTGGCACTCTGGCCTTGCATTCCTTGCTGTTTTTTTGTGTGTGCAGCCCAGCTTATAAATAAGATTTTCACAAACTCCTGTGTTTTGTCTTTGGTTCCTTGTGTTTTCAACCCTTGTCATCCCTTTCTGATCAAATGTGCTTCACTTTAAAGGTTTTGTCCAAAATACAAATGAAATCATATGAAATAATTCCGTCAGGACTCAGGAATGCTGGACTGTGCCAAGCACAAAGCAGCATTCATCAAGCTTTTTTAACCTGTCTTATTTTTAAATCTTTTCTGCTATCCTCTTCTAAATATGGCCGTTTCATAGCCTGCCATAACCCACAGATAACCACTGATCTCTCAATGAAAGCTAAGCAAGTCATTTCCTCAATGTGCCAGCGCACACTGTGATGATTACAGAGTTATCGCAGAAGCGGAACTTCCTCCCAACAAATCCCCAAGTACCCTGGTAGCACGGATACCTCACATGAACCATGAGAAGGGCCCAGAGACGATGAGTGCCTATTATCTTTAGAGAAACGCATCATTAGACTTTAGCACATGATGTACTGTATCGTTTAGGTAGGAGTGTAGGGGATAATTAGGCTGTGCTGGAAGAGCTACAGCTCCTCATACCCCTGTGGTATGGTGCAATTTTTCATTGGAGCAACAGATAGATGATTAGTCGCCACAAAGTTCCACTAAGAGGCAACCTTCCTCAAGAAAAGGAGACATGAAGAATTGGTAATTGAAGATGGGGAGCAGATCACTTGCTTTTCTAGACACAACATGAACACACAAAAGTTTAAGACATTGTCATGAGCAGTAGACACGTAGGTAGGTGCATTACAGTTCTCAGAGTTTCAGCCAGAGTCCGAAGGGGTAGGGCTGGATTCAGATCAAAACTATGATCACGAGTTGATGAACTCACCTGCTAAAAGAACTCTAGTGTCTGACATGGAAAATAAATATGATGTATCACTATGTTTTTGTCCTTCCTTAATGTAAATCGCTCTGGATTAAGAGTGTCTGCTAAATGCCTAAATTGTAAATCTCTCTCTCTCTCTCTCTCTCTCTTTCTCTCTCTCTCTCGATTTTACCCTCTGCCTGTGTAAATTGCGCAGCCCTTTTTTGGGCAATAGCAAACTTGTGTTTGTTTTTACGTTTGGTCGGTCTCGGGCTCAGTATTGTGATAATCTTGGGCTTCGACTTGGTTCGGTTGAATTGTTTAGTTTGAATTTTCAGGCCCATTGAGCACTCTAAATACTACCTACAGTCAGTACCTACTTGTCATGCACGCCTACTGCTGCTCAACAGTTGAAACAATGTGTCTTTGACCGGAAACTAAAGCGATTCATCCTCCGCCAAGTCTGCCCAATGCTGTTTATGCAAAGTTAGGCAGCGTACCCTGACAAGTGCCAGGGTCAGTGAGGGACAGAGGCAGGGATACGGAGGTCAATGCACCCAGGGCACCTCACACTGACTACTAATCACCCAATTTAGACCTTTCCCCTGCCAAAGCGAATCTCTCAAAGTGTCAGTGGACTGTCAGACTTAAGCTACATGTCTATTAATATTCTCTTCAGAGGGAGAGAATAGAGTCTCACTCACAGTGGAAAAAAATGTGCCCTGCCATCCATCAAAGGGTAATGCCTCCTGCAAGGTTTTTTTAGTTGAGACACAATGACAGGTCTGTTATGCCAGAAGATGGAGAGGGAAAAGAGCATGTGTCCTTAAAGTACAAAAGAGAAATGAAGGTTAATTCTTTTGACCAGCTTTCATAATTAGAATGTCTCATTTTGTTGTGATGGAGATGTCCCCATTGCTGCCCTCTGTGTGTCTTGGAAACCTCAATGAGATTAAGTAAATTAGATCTGAGGCTACTGGCTAGATAAAATGCCATCACTCACTAAATTATTGAGTTTAAAAATAGCTCTGTCCCTGAAGTTTAGTTCATTTTTTGGGTTGGATACGAGTCATACGACCTTGTTCTCACCCAGTTGGACGTTATGGCCCGTTGGTTCTACACCAAAAGGGCATTCGGTAAACAGCCACTGAGAGGAAACGTGACAATGAGCTAATGCCAGATGACAGTGAGAGTGACTCCAGTCTGTTTTCCCTTTACTTGTGCTTCGCTCCACAGGAAGAGGAGCTGGTCAGGGACAGCCGCGGGTACTACTTCCGGGGTTACGGACTAGGTCACGGACTAGGTCACTGCCTCGCGACCAAGGACGGCACGGCCATAGAGTCGTCCAGTACCGTCTTCACTAGCCCTCCTCCCCCGGTGACCATCCACGACGGGGAGGCCCTGCGCAAGCGCTTTGTGGACCAGGCCAAGCGCATTGACACCATATCCAGAGCCTTCTTCCCCCTCAGCTTCCTCATATTCAACATCTTCTACTGGATTACGTACAAAGTACTGCGCCACGAGGACGTCCATGCAAACTTGTAACCCCCCATGCCTCCACCTTAATATAATTCATATTAAGGCTCCACCTTAATGATAATTGCTACGTTTCGGGTTTCTCTTAAGTTTTTTTCCTCTGGACCGAAACTGCCTGTCAGATCTACATTAGTGAATGAAGATGGAGTGTGTCAGAGGCATACCTGCCGTCGATGATATAAACTCAGGTGCGTCCTCAGGATCTCAACGAGAGTGTTTGAGCCAATAAAGTGAAACCACGTCAGGATTCAGGCTGGAATCGCCATTTGTGAATTGCGTTTTGTGTATCTATCTTGTTTTGATATGCCTGGATTACAACAAAGACAAAACACATCTGGTTATTCTGAGCTCGTGACATTTGTTATGAGATGATGGCTAATAGTGGAGAGAGCTCAATGTTGGCCCTGTCCGGATAAAACATAGTAACTTGAATTTTGACACTGCGCATCTTTGAATGAATGTTTTTGAAAATTGAAGATAATGGCTTTTTTACACCATTAGATTGCCAAACAAATGGGGATGTGGGGGTGGGGGGCACAGGGTATTTGATATTTATGAGTATTTAATGGGTGGTGATAATTCATTTTAACTACTTATGACAAGAGATTATATATATAACAGTGTATAAACTGTACATAAAGCTGTTCATTGATCGCACAGAGCACAAAAATGTATTACCTTTTGTCTAAATTTAAATAAATTGTTATTCTGCCAGGAAATGACAGCTACTTTTGGTCATCTTTACCTAAACCCTTCTCCATATCATATATGTGTATAAATGGCCTCCCTTGAGAGAAGACTACTTAAGAAATTCTCCACGCACAGATTTACAGTGTCATATGCACAATTGCATTTCTATTGCCATTCTCCATTAGACCCCATCATCTCCAGATCCCATTAGGGACGGAGGAAAACATTAAATGAAAGCTGCGTTTCAAATCTTGTAATGTTTGAATCGCAGCGAATGCTAAATCGGCAATCATCAGCTCACATCAGCAGTTCTTCCTCTTTTCTTGGGCTTTTTCACTTGAGCTGTAATTTTACATTTTGGAGACACAAATTGACGTGACGGCTCTTCAGAGGAATCACCGACAACATCCCTGAGAAAATGGTACAAAAGACCCCATTTGTTTTCCAGTCCCCCAGAGTAGCTGTGACGGTGCAGAGATGCAGAGGGAGGGAGAAGGCATCACCATGCAGCCAGGGAGGACGAATGGCTTTTTTAATGGGAAATCAGAGGGTTGTTTTTATCAACTAATGAGTTTGAAAAGGGGTTGGTGTTCCACTGCTAATGACAATGAATTCAGAGCTACTGCCTCCGCATACACTGTTCCTTTTGTAGGGAGACCAGGCATTCCTAATCAACTCCTCCATATTATGGTTCCCTGGGGAGAGAACTGTGTGTGTGTGTGTGTGTGTGTGTGTGTGTGTGTGTGTGTGTGTGTGTGTGTGTGTGTGTGTGTGTGTGTGTGTGTGTGTGTGTGTGTGCATCCTCAGTAAGAATGTACAAACATTCCTGTGTCATTTCATCCATGTTCCAACTCTGTGATAACCCACAAACCTTTACATCTCTGACAGCTAATACAAAAGATATAGAGCATCGCAGTCCCGCCCCCTACGCCCGTTCCGGAAGTGAAATCCCTGTTAATTTTTCTCATAGACATTTCTAAAATTATTTATATAAACATGATTACGCCGTGGACAAAGCCGTGGCGTGACAAAAATCGGATTG
>OOFJ01103042.1:0-11678 GCA_900323375.1 Benthosema glaciale
TCAGAGAGGCAAGTTTTGAACTTTTATGTTAAAATTTAAATTAAATAAAGTTTAAACTCATTGAGTAAAATGAAGTGTTTCATCTCGTAACTGTGTGTGTGTGGGTAGTACAGGAAGTTGTCACCGGTTACAATGAACACAACTGTGTTCCAATTGCGCCCGGGTAATTACCAATCATCTTTAGTCAGGAGGCGACGCCCCTCCGCTGCTCGCCGCGCCTGATTGGTCGGTGTAAAACTATCATGGCGGCTAGCAGCCCGCGGACAAACCCTAAGCCAAAGCCCAAAACCTAACCCTAAGCGAAAGCATGTCAAACGTCGCTCCGCGACGTTTGACATGCTTTCGCTTTTAGGGTTAGTTTTGGGCTTTGGCTTAGGGTTTGTCTATTACTATCGCTACCCCAAACTCCTAACCTGACCTTAACCGCAAGCAGGTTGCAACGCTGTTGTTGTTGTGACGCCGCCATGACAGCTTGACCAGTTTTACACCGACCAATCAGGCACGGGGGCGTGGCTTCATGTCAGGAAAGGTAGTTGGTAAATATCTTTTCGCGTTCCAAACACATGGGAGCATTATGGGAGTGTTCATGTTTTGACTTTTTGAGGCACTGGGCCATCTAGTGGTCAACATTTAGAAGAAAGACTGCTCTCATCCCTTTTACTGTATTTTCTCGAGATGTTCCTTCACATCCTTCTTCTTATCTTTTAGATTCATGTAATGATTCAACCTCCCAAATTCAAAGTTTTAATGCTTTCAGTGAGAACTGATTTATTATGATATTTTCATTCTATTTCGGTTTGACTGGACTGCCCTTCTACTCCCATCTTGGGATTCTTCTGTTGAAGGGAATTCAGTCCCCAGTGACTTTCACACGTCATCTACTGTTTTCCATTCTATGTTTTAGTTCCCCCCCTCTCTTCCTGTCCCTTTCTTGTCATGTTCCTCCCTATCTCAACCGTACAAATATAATTGCCTCCCTTCTCCCCCCTTTGGCTTTTACCGTAGTACTAACTCCCTTGATGCATGGTATCAATCTGATAATGTGATGTCACTACTGCTCACAAGACATTATCTTAATCTTAGTTGTGTTTTGGTTGCAAATTAAAACATGTTCTCTCCTACGCTGTTCTTAGTATCATTGCTTTCCATGGCACCGGCTATCTGTCATGATAACATCACAGTACATGCAATGTTGACTTTACTTCTCTGTTTTCATCTGCAGACCAAGGCATGTACATGTATAGGAAACCTCCAATATACAAACAATATGGTATGTCCTCTATTTTTTCAAACAGACATTTTTGAATATTGAAGAATGTTTTGGAAAAGACTTCCAGCATCATAAAAAGCCAACTCTCGCAGCGCAAGCACAAAATTACAAAAACTTGTTTATAATTTCATTGGTATTGTGAAATGTTTTTTGATTCAGACGTTTCTGATGGTTGGCCATTGGAGTGACCTATATCTGCTCACTGCTGCCCAGTCACCGTTAAATCATTTTAATTCCTAATCCTCCAGACTCAGCCACCATGCCAGCCCAAAGCAAGTCTGCTGATGACATCATCAAGTCTGCTACGTTCCCTGCCGCTTACGCTCCAAGCCCAGACACCACACCAAAGATTGAGACTGACTACTGGCCCTGCCCTCCTTCCTTTCATACCTTAGGAGGTAAAACCCTTCCACTGGATTATCGACTGTGTTATTCCTTTCCATACCTTAATTCAGAGTGACGCAGGTACCCTACAGTACCTGCGTCTTATTGGTTTTCAGGCAGAAACTGTTCGAATCCCACCGTGAGTGTAGCAAGCCCCCAGGACCGCAGGTCACCAAAATCTGCAGGGGTTAAATCTGGAATGTGTCTTCTGAAGTATCATGTCATTGAATTACTCAAATAGTTCCATCTTCAATTGAGTATGAAGATAAGCAGGAACAAACCCACTCTTCTAATATTAGATAACTTCAGGACACTGACCTGTGTGATATATTTGATATGATACTGAAACTATTACCTGAGAAGAGCTCAATGTAATTACATTGTCCTTTGTAAAAAGGATCAAAAGGGCGAAGTCAGTCACCACCAGAGGAAGATGAACACCAGAAACGCAGACAAATGCAAGAAGAACATCTCAAGAAGGCAAGTTATTCATAATCACTATGACAAATCCAACATTAAAGCCCTCATTTATTGAGTGTAAATTCTGCCTTAAATTCGAGTTTGGGTTTTGGCGTGGCATGATTACGAGTAGTGTAATCAAATTAGTTTAGCAAAAATGTGTGTACTGTGCACAGTTTGGCATCGGCCGGGCCAACGGTGATTATCTGGTAACATACAGACGGACACACACGGACACACACACAGACACACAGACACACACACACACACGGACGGATGGAGTGCAAAACATACTGTCTCCCCATGCCTTCGGCCTAGTGGAGACAATAACCAGTCGGAAACATGTTATGCCTCAAACAAAGTGGTTGATTTAATATTTCACAATTCTTATATGCTCTTATATGCTATGAATGTATGTTTTACAGATACAGTCTGGTCTGGGAAAACTATTTCTGAAGGAGGAGATGGAGAAAGCAATGAACAGAGAACATTACACCTGTCCTTCATACTCCAACAATGGTATTACTATTATGGAATAGATTGCGCCTAAGCTAGTTAGGTTATAATGCTTTTGTTTGACAGTAATTACAGTGACTCGTCGTAGCAGAACCTATTGCTGAACTGATTAACTTACCCATAGATCAAAATACCTTCACGTCCAATACATCGTCTTTGCCTGGCTACGGTCATAACGGTCACCGTCGGGTAAGAGCGCCGTCATTATTATTATTGCTACGAATGTATCTCACTCAATGACAACGTATTATCACTGCTTGAATTGAGTACACCGAATTCTTGTGAATTGACATAATTGAATTGAGATGTCATAGAGTCCTGCTTTTCCACTGGATTTCAAGGTGCTGGTGTTGTGGTTTTCCAGTCCTAACGTAAAGAAATAAAGGCTGCACGCTGCTAATATGCTTTCGATAGATCAGGAATAACTAACTATAAATTGGCACACAGTAGGCTACATTCATATATTCCATTATATTATATGGAAATCATCTAAACTCTGATTGGCTGAACCCTAATGGCCTACTCACTTTCTAGAAACAATGATGCAATAGACACACAACAAAAATACCATACAGTATATACCCCCAAGAAACACGAGAAGTCTGTGAAGACAATAATAATAATAAAGAGGTACAATAATTAAGTAAAACAATACAGTCGCCTCAGTCATTTCTCACCAGTATAAGAAATGCACCTGTATATTACAGTTGATTTGCGTGCACTTGTATCTTATCATCATATGCCTAACAATTGCCTCTTAATTCATCTGTTTCTCTAACAGCCACAATCAACCAATTTCACCCAGTACAACAGTCACGGGGACCTGAGTGGCGGGGTAAAAGGTATGCAGGTCCTACTATACGATTTATGTACTTTTGTTGTCATCTTTGTCATTATAATGACTGCTACTATATTTAGTTTCTCTACCTCTCTTCTCTTTCAGATTTTAAGGTATGTGCAGGAAAGTATATATTCTATTAGACTAGAGCAATCCTGAATGCTGTGTCCTGCTGCCAATTCCTGTGGTCGTTACAGCATTTACAGCATTTTTAATGGAATTAACAATCATTGTCTGTGCTAGCATGTTTGAAGATGAAGTATAGACTTTAATGGTCAACTCGATTTCATTAGACCCCTTTTTTTAAACTGAGAGGAATTACACAGCAGCATTTGACCATTAAGAAAGTCTTAATGCATTAAGACATTCTTAACGGTCACAGTATTTATGCAATGAACCATTGGTCTATTGAGTTGAGTTCTTTATAAGTCTATAGGTAATTAGTGCTGCTTAACATTCATTAGACAAAACTAAAATAGATGTTTTTTAAAACATAAAAGATTAATCGCCACCAAGCACAGATATCACTACAAGGATACTGCATGTATTGTCTTGTAGACTACTTTGTGAGGCCATAGATGCAGTATGTGTTGCTTGATGTTGTAGCCATTAGGCTTTTAGTTGCTTACAGTAGCTTCAATTAATCCTACTTGGACATTAATCCATCCAGTGTGGATTTCCCATTACATGTGTTTGCTCCGTTCTCGCTCCATTTTTGTAGCTCATCCATGATGACCAACCATTAGCACGAATGGACAGAGGAGTGTCTATGCCTAATATGTTGGAAGCAAAAGCAAGTATTGTCCATGCTGTTCTTTACCCCACATCTATTTGCATCACTTTCAAGACATTTCAGATTACTGAAGAACACAATTGGGACATGCAGTCATGTGAATAATGAAGAATAATAATCTTTATTGTCCCAAACAATATTCAGTGTAAATCCACCAGCATAATGGGAAAGGTTGTGCTGTTGTACTTGCAGTACTACAAACACTGGCGTAGCTGTAGGGGAAGCAGGGGATGCAGTCCCATCAGGGCCTTAGGTCGTAGGGCCGGCCCATTCCTATAGGCTAATCAGGCTCTCTCTCTCTCTCTCTCTCTCTCTCTCTCTCTCTCTCTCTCTCTCTCACACGCTATTAGCGCGACTATTTTATAATAATAACTAGTGATCGGGGCCTGTACGAAATACGCCCCTGGCTACAAATACTTAAAAAATGCTAATTGATTACAAATCTTGGGTTTTCTTGCAAATGTTTCAATTTGCCCTAAATGATATCCTTCAACGCATGTCAATGGGATTTTAGTATACTAAAATGAACTCACATGACTAACCATAGTTTGTAGCTCACTCAGGGATGGTTTTGAAGTTCAGTTCCTGAGGCTTATTTAGCGATACACAATAACACAACAGATTATCATTGCCATTTCCCAGTGTTCCCTGCATGGCTGAAGGAAGGCAGTATGTGCAGGGCTCAAAAGCTGGTAAGGGAAATGTGCCTTTGCAGACACCTTGCCTTTGGTAGCAGTCTATTACATATGAGGAGTGTTGCAGCTCCTTGCTGACTATAAAATGTGCCATCTGTGCTGTCTGCCTTGGTTTGGAACATGTCCAGCAAGCAGTAAACTGATCCCACCTCGTACAGCAAGTGCTCTCTCTTGTGGAGGAGGCAGCTGCTTCACGACTTTGACACTGTGGCCAAACCAAAAGGGCCTTCATCTCTCCCCCCCATGTGGTTGACACACTGACTGTGTCAGCATGGCATGGCATCCTGAGCCAGCTTGTCTTTGGGTGAAATTGTGGGCCATTCTGTCTTTTTCAATACAAACACTACCACCCATGGGAAAGACCCAACAGTGTCTGTGAATGCACATTTCTCACACCACCATTGTGTGAAGTGAGTGACATGAGTGAAAGGGAATAACTCCCCTGGAGGTGTTCATTGCATTGTTACATTGTTCAAAACGGAGGCTAATAATGATTGTATTGTAATTCATTTGATTTATTCAAATTTCCCCCAATATCTTAAGATAAAAAACAAAAAAGAAACCTGACTGTCCACAGACCATGTGCTTTGCATGCTTTCCAGTTGCCTTGGTTATTTTATCTCATTTTGACTGATCATATCAAATCGTTACCGCATAACATTTTGAGAACATTCATGTCTTAATGAGATATGTATGTCTTGCAAACGCCTTGCATAAAGATTCTCAACCGAGTCTTTCCCTTATCCAGGTCTATCCATTTGAAATGCTCACTGTCGCCAACAGAGGGCGTGTTAAGCTTCCCATGGATGTTGACAGAACAAGGCTTGAGGTAACACTGTTATATAACATTATGGACAAGTAACCCCACTGCTTGGAACGTTGCACCAAACTGTAATGTTTTCTTTTGGGGGGGGATTAACCACATGAACCCTAGCATCGCTGTTCTTTCTTAAAATAGAGCTCACGACACGTTGTGAGCTTGTAGATCGGCTATTTTCACAGAAGAGATTTGGTGTCGAGGGGGAAAAGGAGGGGACCAAGTATAGCCCCCGGGTCAAGTTAACCCGGGCCTGGGTTTAGCAACCCGTCCTGGCAGAGACGTGCACTTTACACATTAGCTAACACATCAAGTACCACATGTAATTTGGCAACTGGCAGGTATTTATTCCTACTCACACCTAGTGCGGACAATGCTCTACTACTGTATCACTATGCAATCATGGATCTCTTCTCTACTCTGCAGCGTCACCTGGCCCCAGATGTGTTCTTTAACATCTTTGGAATGGAGATTCACGACTTTGACCAGCTTCCACTTTGGAAGCGTAATGACATGAAGAGGAAGGCCAAGCTCTTCTAGATGGATTTTTTATTTATTATTTATCCTCATTTAAAATATATGTAGAGTTGTTACCCTCGGTTTATTTTGTGTGCACCTGACACGAATAATTAATTCTCTTTTGCCTTAACAATGCACACACTACCTTTTTACTTGGGCATAATAGTGTAATTTATGTAGTTGCTACTGTAAGGTGATACAACATGTGTTTTAATATTGAATTCAAACATTAAAAAAATAATACAAAAATAAAATAAATAAGAAAATATAAAATGGGGCTTACTAAGTGGTAAGTATGCATTATGCAGTACGTGGGCCTATACTGTCGTAGTTTATAAGCATGGAAGTTATTGAAAATAATTTTAGGGATCTCAGCAGGGTAGAGATAAAACTACTGTATGTACACAAAGGCTGCATTTTCTATTTTACTTTAAGTCACTTTGAAATAATGTAATGCTTTTGTTAAAAAAAAAACATTAAAACAAATCTGAGAATTTATCTCTTACTGTTTTCATTTCACATCCCTATGAAGAATCAATGTTTAGTGTTTCTTTAGCATCCAATAGCAAAGTAGTTAAAAATGGCCTTCCATAACCTCTGACTGTCACGTGAGATTGCTTGGTCTTTGATTTTTATCAGTGTTTTGAGTTCAAGCATTGTTTAATATGGTCCACCCAGTGGAATTGTATGCACTTAAGTCTTTCAGTGATGCAAAGTAACTGGATACATGAACTAGATCCCCAAAGAACAAAGCAATTGTGGCATATTTAGGCGGTTACTGTAGCAACTATAGTACATTTTGTACATATTTTAGGTGGTGGTGGTGGTGGGGGCATAATTATACTTATTTTAAGTTATCCATTTCCTATCTCAGAGAGGTCAAAATGTGGGTCATCGGACGGTTCTTTATTTAGATTACTGACTGCATTTCTCCTGGATTTTCACAGTACATAGTACCTGGTATTTCCTAATGCATTTGGAAAGTGGTACTTGACACCATGTGGCGATTTATAATTTGAATGCGAAGTATAAGAATGCACAGCAACACAGAATTAAAAAGCAATAGCCCATGGAAACTTGGACATATTACACACTCCTCAAAATACCTTAATGTGGGTGATGATTTCTTTGCACAAAATAAGTACTGTAGCTCTTTTCAAATGACTTCCTTTAATCTCCTCTCATCTATACTCTATATAAACTGAGTATAACATAATAAAGGGCTTGCACAGGCAACAACGTACAAAAGGACACCACAAAGTGTCTTATTGAATACATTCAGAATTAATTAAAATGTCTTGAGGTCATTCATTCCTCTAAAAACATAACATGACATACTAACAAAGGTAAAACTTCGTTTATTGAGAGTACAGTACTAGTTCAAATCAGATGGTTCTCTAAACATTACATTCTCACCAGCAGGTGGCACAAGCAACCTTACAAGACGAGAGGAATTGTTTGTGTTCTATCTTTAACATGACCATCTGAGACTCTGACCATCTACACTTGAGGTTGAGGTTCAACATGAAAAGCATCCCAGGTTCACTGTCACCAAGTTAAATGTCAAAAGTGTAGTGATTTCAGTGTTGAAGTAGCCTCTTTTAGCACAATGTCCTCTCGTGAGTCTCTTTAAAGCGCACTCCACACCAATGATTTGCAATGCAACTCCTTGAAACATTTGCAACTATTTGCAAGTAGTTTGCAACCATTATCCCCAATGGCAAGGAGTTGGATTGGTGTGGTTTACCTTTAATAAAACTGTTTTGTTACAAGGAGTTGCATTGGTGCGGTCTAACAAAGACAAACGGCATAAAATAAGCAATGATAATGCACACGTGTTTTAAGCTGTATTAGGCTACTTCTGTACACAGAACAGCCTGGTATTTTAGTCATCTGTTATGGATGTCATCAAACATTTACAGCTTGAACTTTATTTTTTATCAACAATATAACTGAACCGTATAATGCTGTTATGATTTTGTACATCCTCTTGTCAGTATTGGTTTGACAGTGACTTGCCTTTCTCAGCCATGTGTTTCACATGAGGCCAAAGCACTGTTGATCTTTCATGATGCATCAACATGCTCTAAATCCAGAACAGCTCTATATCATTGACCTGAACCAGTTCCTTGAATCCAAGATTGAAAGAAAACCCATGCAAGAAAAGGAACTGACTTGTAACTACCAGACCAGAGAGACCAATACCAGACAAGCAGTGTGTACAGTTAGGGTTCATGTCCTGGTCGATGAGGACACTGGTATTTGTTTGAGATACCCATAATAAAACGCTGGAGACAATGATTAACTTTTTATCCCTGGTAATGTTTTGGAGTCTCCCACGCGCTGTCATAGCAGTATAGATACAAAGCACAGTATGGGAATGATCCAGCATCACTGTGTATCCATTCGACTGCACAACTCAACCACTTAATTAAGTGGTTTGGCAGTGCATCTCCATTGGTATAAATTATTACTTTGCCCTCTAATTTAATAGGAATTAGATTTGCCACTTCTATGACATAAAGACAAAAAGGGTTGCTTATCAAAGTGAAATGTTGAATATGGCTCATATTTAATTTATACTAAACAGCTCACGAATAAATCCTCTGCTGAATGGCTCAGACAATAATGCATTCAATAATAATAATAATAATAATTGTATTACTATTAATTAATGCAAAATGCCTTGATCTTGTCTATTAAAGAATAATACTATTATTATTATTATTATTATTATTATTATTATTATTATTATTTATTATTATGTTAAAACTGCTCAGCTCAATCCTTGGGGCTCGTTGGGGGGGGCCCACCTACCATGATCCAAATGAGTAGAGAACACAGATCATCTCTGAGCTTTTCCCTTTGGATATGATGACAACACGGGCCCCACTTTGGGGGCGAGTTGCACGTTTCTGGTTGGCTCGCGTCATTGACACTCACTGCTTCGCTCGTGTCGTTTTTTCCTGCGCCCCCGCCTCGTCCCCCGCACTGACTGGCTGTCCTGCCTGTCACTCACCGCTTCCAGTTGGCTTCAGCCCCGCCTCGTCCCCGCACTGACTGGCTGTGCTGCCTGTCACTCACCGCTTCCAGTTGGCTTCAGCCCCGCCTCGTCCCCGCACTGACTGGCTGTCCTGCCTGAGGATTTTTTTTTTCTTCCACGAACCAAATACACAACGACAGAATGCGTCCAAGTTTGCTGTGCTGCTGTGTATCGCGTCGGACCTATAATAACAACAACATGATGGACCTATAACTATCACTGCATGACCGCCGGACTGCACGGCGCTTCTCAAGGCTGGACCACAGCGGTTGGTCTGGATGGAGCGTGTAGAAGGATTGTATTAATGATGCATCATCCAGTATCACTTCTCTGAGAGAGAGAGAGAGATACATCCACAGTGAGAGAGAGGACGGAGAGAGAGAGGGGAGGTGAAAGTGTAACTACTGTGTAATGCCGCTGCGCTCTGCGCCGTACGTGATGGAGGCCGGAATGTCACCTGTGAAGCCTCGTAATATCCACAACATCTTCCTGGAAAGCGTCACCGAGGAAGACTCACTCGCAGCCTAGCTGCTATAGTGCACGCCCGTCTGCGCTTACATAAACTCATTGGACAACTTTTGCGGGGAGGCATACCTAGCATTTAGTGGGAGAAAAAGTTGCAACATAAACATCAGCTGAGGCAGCGGTGTGGGAGGCACCCCTCTCACAACATGACTACCCTCGATGTTACTTAGCTCGTGTTTTAGTGGCTCATATTCAATATTCATGTTTTCAAAGTGGTGAGATTGCCATCAACGTTGACATTCTATCTAGACAGGTGGATGACGTTACCAAATGAAGACCATCTCTTTGGTCATATGAGAGGTTATTATTGTATCATATGTTCATGATCTTATCATTGGGATTAGGGAAGGCCTGGGCAGTTTCCAAAAGGAATTTTGAGTGGCTATTTTCACCAAGTTGGTGCAACTAGGAGCACCACCAACTGGTGCAACTAAACGAAGATCTAACCATGTCCACTAAAGAGAATCCTTGTCGGAAATTTCAAGCCAATATTTTCAACAAAAGTAAATGTCAGAACTGTTTCAAACCCAGGGAATCCCACTTGCTGAACGACGAAGACTTAAACAAGGTAAATATATATAGTCTTGCTTTGCACATGTCATTTAAAGCAGGATATATGACTTAATACTATGAAATCTCCTGCACAAACCATTCATCTTTTCACGTGAAAAGCAGTGTAACCTTGAATGTGATGTTCAAAACAATTTTGATGTGTCTAGCATTAGTTGAACTTGAAGTAGGCCTACAAAGGTTAGGTTAATTGGACATAATTGGTTACCAGCTCGAGAGGGCGGATATGTCCTAATACGTTTCCACCAGGTCCAGATGTCAACCATGTGAGATGAATCTTGAAATGACATTTTTGGATTATTGCTAATTATTATATATTTACCCGATAGGACCCTCAGTAGGCTATAGCTAGTTTACATGTTGTTTGAAATGTCCTTTAAATACAATGTTCTATCATTTTATTTAATGACTTGTCTTGTCTCTGAACTGTTTTCGTGTTTGATGCATCCTGTCCACTCCAGGCAACAGTGTAGTTGTCCTAGTGGGGGTGGGGGGTGTCGGCTGTGTAGGAAAAAAACAGTGTTTTCTATTCTGGAACCAGGGTGTGAAAGAGGTTTGCTTCAGTGTATGTTCTTTGAAGTGACCATGCAGCCTCACCTATACGGTGTATAGCCTCCTATAGGCTATAGAGGGATTATGTACACAATGGATAAGTTATACAAATGTAAACACAACTTGTTTGGTTTCAAAGTTAACCAAAGGACAGGCTAGACATGAGCTTGACTCACGCACAGACGCACGCACACGTTATGCGAACTGTGGGAGTGATTATCTTGACCACGTGATTTCTTCAAGGGAGTTGGGAGGAGGTTTCAGAGAGCTTGATACATTTTAGTATTTCATGACCACTTGTTGGGCAATATTACTCAAGAGAGTAATATGTTACTTATTACATATTTACTGGATAAATTAATAATATTACAGTAATACTGCCCAGTGCCCAAAACACTGTTCATGATCAACTGCCTCCCTGCATGAATGGAAAAAAAGATGGGAGGTTTAGCTTCTCGCCTAGTGGAATTCTTGACCCACAGGCTATCAGACTTTGTCTCGAGGAACTGCAGTCAAAGAGAGGTTATCATCACACTCACGCTCACTATGTCGAACCTGACGGGGAAATCACGTTGCTTGTTATTGTGAGGGCCTACTACACACGTACAGGATACCTTGGCTCTGTAGATCTCATTCCACCTCATTCCTCCACTATTTTGCCCTCCCCCACCCCACACACTGCTGCTGGGGCCACATT
>OOFJ01103044.1:0-11000 GCA_900323375.1 Benthosema glaciale
CCACGCCGTCCGACGCGTCCAGGGCGAAGGCTAGCTCCGTCGGGTACAGAGGACACTCCTGCTGGCCTAGAGCACGCGAAGAAAAACATGTGGGTTGTTAAATCAATATTGCTGTGTTATGGAGTAATGGCACACATGATTCTTAGTCCGGCAGCCGACAGCCTTCTTTTGTTTAAAGTGGGACATTTGGTAAAGTATTTTTTTATTGGCCAAAAATGGCCATAGACAAATATGATGAGGTCAGCACATTTTGGGCAAGTGCATGGCTATTTTAGCCCAAGGAGTGTTTTTTGTGCAAGACTAATGCTTGGAATGGATTCAGAATCATGAAACCCCTCCTAGTTTGACATGCTACTTAAAGCATAAGGAAAGTTTGTCAGTTTTGCCTGCCATAAGATGTTAATGGCAGGGTCACAAGAAACCCCTATTAAAAAAGCCCAATACTGACAGCCAGTCAGCAAGTGGATTCATGAATGTATGTATATAGATCTAGACAATATCTTAGGCCAATAAAATACCACCTCGGCTGAGGGACTATCTGTATGTTTTACTGTGTTTAGTTCATTCAGTTATACTATAATCATAACTAAATGCATATGAAATTATATAAAAATGTTACTTTTCACGATTTCAATTCAAATATACCAAAAATAGCTGATCTACAAGCTTGCAGATCGTCTATTTTTGCCACAACAAAGTAATATGTAACGTGGCCCTGGTGTGAGCATGGAACTATAGTGGCCCTCTCCATCGTTCAAAGATGCCCACCCCTGGTTTATCAACTAGAGCAGCTGGTGTAAATTTAATTAATTGTAATGTTTTACACACGGTTGACAACAGGTCAGTAATTCTCATTTAGTAATTGTGGAACTTTGGAGTTGTATACACCGCAGTGTATGGTATATGTTTTTACACTAAGAAATGTGTGGTCCAATGACACTTTAAAGTTAGGATGGCTTATGATTCCGTCATTACTCACCATAGCAGCATGCTGGAGAAGAAAAGAGGGAAAAAATGATTTAGAGGAGTCCGTTATACAAGTTATTACACTGCATAATGCACATCAGTCTTATTATATTATTGTACGGTATATATAAAGGTATTATACAGTAGCTATGACATTTTGTCATTATACTCACGACAGTTATCTCTGATTTTCTTGACCAGGTCACATTGCTGGGGGAAAAAGAGGCAACGGAAAATATATTTGAAGCAATTCGATGCTACAGCATAGATAAAGATATAATTTAGATAGCGGTTTTGGTTATGTGTACAGCACAGTACACATACATGCAGTACAGTTACAGTATAATACAATATAGTGAACATGTACATACCACAACACCAGGTCCTCGAGGGCCCTTCTCCCCCTGGGAGAACACAGAACAGTTTTATTAACAGCTGGACAAAACACCAACTTCCTTTGCTCCCTATGTGACAACTTTATGTGTAAAATTGTTTAAACAACCATGGACCCTACTGTACAGTACAAAGTCTAAATCGCAGGGTCAAATTAACACTGCAAAATCCACTGCTAATTTAACGAAATAAATGGACCCCATTCAGTTCATTTGGTTCTGTTTTTATACTCAGAGTTGTATTAAAGGGTCACTTCACCCCCCAAAAAAAGGTTTAGAACACTTATTCCTGGGGGTCTTACAGAGACAACATGTATAGTCCGGGAGGTAAGTGATCCCAGTGTCCATGACATCAGAGACACTGGGGCTCACTAGCTAAATTCTAAAATCTAAAACTCACACATAAAGACCCCCAGGACAATGTTCTAAATCTTCTTCTAAACATCATTAACATATATGTTTTTAGCAAAAAGGGTGAGGTTTTCGTTTAGTCTGCATGTGCCCTGCAGATAAAAGTCGGAAAAAAAAACACTCCATTAACTGTTATGGCTTTTGTTTAATTTATATGGATTTTCCACAGCTTGTAAACAAAATGGTAAGAATGTTTAATTACTCACATAGGGGCCAGCATATCCGACCTCTCCCTTCTGCCCCGGTGTTCCGATGTTCCCTGAGACGCCCTGGAAGGAATAAAACAGATAATTAAGTTATGTGATTATGGTTTATGATTGTTTATTTTGGGTTTATTCACTTCTAAGGATCACTCATTTCCCCTTTAAAAGTCACAGTGAAATACGATCCTATGGTCTGTGAGCTGCACGCAATGATTTAACTTTCTACACCACTGGTTCCCAAAGTGGGGTCCAAGGACCCCCAGAGGTCCTTGAGGGAGTTTCAGGGGGTCCCTAGCTAGATTATAGATAGGAGCCAGGTGGACCCTTCTGGGTCTGTAACTCAGAGAGTGCACAAATGGTACCAAATTGATCTATTTTACAATTATAGATTGGGGGTCCCAGAGATAGAAATGGCATTAAATGGGGGTCTGTATACTAATGTCAAATGAAACAGGTTGAGAATCACAGCTAGAACCATCAAAAAAATCTCTTAATCCACTGGCATACTGTATCTTTTCAAATGGGTGAATTAGTGTCAATGTGGGGGTCCTTGACATGAAACATTTTGGGAACCACTGAAATAAGAGTGACCCGCTGATCTGACTCTAAGCAGGGGTTCAACGCTCGCTCATACCCTCTGTCCGCGGTTTCCTCCGGGTCCAGGACCGCCGCTCGTCCCGCCGTCACCAGCTGCTCCCTGATCAGCGACAAAGACCGAGCACAGAATTAGTGAGAATGAGGTGGTGGTGTGAACATTGCATTGAAATCTCCTTTTCTCTGTATTGCTAAACCATTGTATTCATGGCTCAACAACAGTTCAATGACAATGTTACCTTAGGTCCTGGGAAACCTGGGAAGCCTTCATCGCCCTGTGAAACAACAGACAAGTGTATCGTCATTGGTTTATCCATGATTGAGTGGGGTTGCCAGTTGCCAAAGCAGATTTCCTTGTAATACTGTAAACTTGACTCTGTAGCAGAGGTTAACCACCTATTTTATACTTTCAACAATTAAACAAATAAAACATAGGTGATCTATAAGCTCCCAGAGAGTCACGATGCAACACATGGTAACCATGGATAGGCCAGAGCCATCTAGTAGAAGAGTTGCGATATTGAGGGTCAGCCTGGTCACGTGGTTCATGTACTCGCACAAGCCCATAGACTCCAATGCATTCCTAACTTCCGGTTGTCACCATTCGTTGCTCCCATGCTTAATAGAAGTCTATGTAGGGGAGCCACCATTAGACGGGCCCCATGAAGTGAATGGAGTTTGAGTAACTCTGTCTATACTCTAAGGCTCTGGGATAGGCTATTTGAATTTCTTGAAAATTTGTGAAATAAAAATCACTGGAGCATGCAGAGTGGAGAAGAGCAGTTCTGCGACTTCCTGCCTGATCTGTCAACTCATCAATCTGATACGTAGTGCTGCACAATTCTTGCTCAAATGTGAATCTCGATTATTTTTTTCCCTGCACAAGCATTGAGATCACGATTCTCACACATGTAACTAGAATGAATTGGATAGCCAACTAGTAGCGCACGATATAATAATAATTGTGCAGCACTACTGTTACGTGTGTGGAACATTAAACTATAAACAACAATGCTGTTTTCACTTGGTTTGGGTTTTGTATGGGTTGGATGTGACAAGGTCATATTTCACTGACCCTCCTGCCTTTAGGTCCAGCGATGCCAAAGCCATCTCTGCCGTCTTCACCCTACAAGAAAACATTCAACACATTAATAAATATATTATATTCAAAATGTGTATTACTCTACATCAGTGGTTCCAAAATGGTGGTGCGTGCAGCCCTTGTGGTGCGCGGGCACCTTCTAGGGGGTGTGCAGCATGAAAAGGCTAATTAACGGTGGTGCTATGGATATATTTTAAATGTATTAACATATTATGCCAATATATGGCAATATGCAGAATATAGCCTATGTTTGCCATAGTCAGGTTCGTATATGTGCATATATGTGGATAAAGAGGAAGCTTAGAGCTTATGCATTTCCATGTGAGGGGGTGCGTCAGCTAGGTCAGGAGGAGCAGGGGGTGCACGGCCACAAAGGTTTGGGAACCTCTGCTCTACATGACAATTTGTATTTATCTAGCAAGAACTAAACTTAGTTTAACCGTATAAACTATTCACGGTTTGTCGCAATATTATGGTGATTCCTATAGTATCATAAAATATCTATCTACTAACCACAAATAATACAATCAAAGGTCACATGTATTTTGGGACTCTGCACTGTAGAAGCAACCGCTAAAAGGCAGTAAGTTTGGTGCAGGGAAATCAACAGGGAAAATACCATTTCCCTGATTAAAAACACACCGTAGATATATTCTCGGGGCCAGAAGACACAGAGACATAAATCCTTCTTAAAACCATCCCATGACGCACAGGCTAGCGTCTGGAGTTGATCCTTAAGTTCTACTGCCAAGAGCATTCTCTTTTACAATGCCCAAAATGACTACAATGACCCTATAAATTCATCTATTTAATAGTATGGAGCAGGAATGAACGGCTGTTTCAGAGACAAACATGATTATTTGCATATGTCCGACTTATTTACGCCGGGGAAGAAGGAAAAGGCTGCAATTTTACAGTCGTGGTGTACAGAGGGGATCATGAGAATGCGTTCTTACAGACTCCCCGCGGGGGCCGAGGGGTCCCACAACACCTTTGACTCCCGGGTCGCCAGGCTCTCCCTGCAAAGATAAGGGGGAATCGTTTTAGACTTAAGCACACAGCACAGAGAGAGACTGGAGACAGACAGTGCCGATAAAAGACAGAGATACACAGACAAAGATCGCAAAGAGAGCAGTCGGGGTTAAACGTGATTCACAGAGAGGTTTTGGTAAAAGAATACATTTATATACAGTATATATTTCTGCAGGATATTGAGTGAATTTCTACGGGCTTAATTGAGCTCACATGCCTTAATTTGAAGTGGCTGTGAGACGCAGCATGGCTGTTTTTGTAAGGGTTCTTTCATGTTTGCTCACGCTGTGGGTGTGTGTACAGTAATGTGAGAGTTCAAGGCATATGAGCCGATTGTGTTTCTAACTGAACTGTTTTTTTTTTGTTTTTTTTTACACAACCATGTCAATCATAGTTCCTGTATTATGGTACTGTACCTTGCGACCGAGACTCCCTCTTCTGCCCTTGTCTCCATTACCACCTTGGAGTCCTCCAGGACCCTGGAAAACACAATTTGATTTTAGAAAATGTTTTATTGATGGTTTGTGATGTAAAAAAATAAATATACGGTAATAAAAAATAGACAGGACGAAATGTTGTGAAACCCCTCAGAGTATGTAAGTGTCTTCCATAAATTTATAACCAACAGAAGATATTTTTTTACTGCATTTCAGCAGCTATTACAAACCACAATATCACAGCTTAACATGTATCACATACTTCTTTCCAGACATATTGCTGTTTTCTTCTGACTGTATGATGTTCGTGTGGACACATCGCCACCAAAACATGACGGTTGAATTAACTCAATTACAACTGAGATATACTCTAATGTTGCGTTCACATGGGGCAGATTGAACGATGCAGTCTACTATTCATTGTCAATGGAAGCCAGTGACATGATGATGCAAAGCCTTTGCAACATCATGCCTTTTAGCTGCTCCAGTCCAAATCAACTCACAACGCGTTTTTGCATCGTTTCATCTGCCCGTGTGAACGCACCATATTTATGATCCAGAGGAATGTTCTTACTAGTCAAGAAGCCAATATTCTCAAGGCCAACCTCTGTAGAACGTTGGCATACAGCACAAAAGGGCTGCATGGGCCAACTTTAATTGGCATTACAGAACTTCCCAAGCTTTCAAAGCAGTATACATTCCTTTTACTATCTTATGACCAGTGTGGGGGCGGAAGGGAGTCACAGCATAAATGGTCCTGACAGGTGCACTCACTCTGGGTCCAGGGTTCCCGTCCTCTCCTCTGGTTCCAGGAGTACCAATTGGTCCAGGAGGACCCTGAAGAATTAGAAGCAGACATCTTGACTCAACAAATCTTGTCAAATAGAGGACGGTTCAAAATATACTACCGATTGGAAATTATGCCAAAATACATATTCTGCGTAATTCAGTCATCAGGGTCCAGTCAAAACATTTAGTCATGCAACTAAAGCAGCCAATATAAGCATTTACAAAAGAAGCCCAAGGGCAGAGGTCTGTGATTGGTATTTTGGCAACGGAGGACATGCATTCGTCGGCTGCGATGTAGCCGTCTGTCAAAACACTGTACAAAGGATGGATGATGATAAAAGATGCACTCACCCTGGATCCTCCGATACCAGGCTCTCCCTGAACTCCGTCAGCTCCAGGTTTTCCCAGAGCTCCCTACAAACAAGGTAGAAGGCCAAAGCTTCGGTCTTAATGGAGTTTAACAAGGCAATATAAAGACGCCGAAAAGCATTAAGGTTCCATTCTTAAAACTAAAAACACGACCCTCCTCCCTTAATTTGTTTTACAAATGAGGGGGCATGTTTATTGACCACTTAAGCTCATGACCACTTAAGGGTCACGGCCTGAAAATGTTGAGAACTACTGCCCTAGCAAATCCAACGTCGTACTGTTAGAGGAGAGGTTCATTTTGGAAGCTTGTGTCATCATCACATAGTGGTGATGTCATCCCACGGTGGTGGCTTGGACTACCAATGATCCACACAGAAGGCGAAAAACCAAAAATACAGTGGTGGGAGAAGTACTCAACCAGATTTTAACCTGGATAACCTGGATGTGAATATTATGTGAACTTTTTTGTATATATACATAAAGTAAAAATACCCAAAGTAAAAGTTCTCATTATGCAGTTATGCTAGTTTTCAAAACGTGTTTAACATCTGTCAAAAATAGATCTACAAGCTCAGTGAGCTGCAATTGCCAACCTGCAATTTGTAATAATGAAAATCTGCCAATAAAACTAGCTGTCAAATAATTGTTGTGGAGTGAAAAACAATATTTGCCTCAGAGATGTAGTGGAGTAGAAGTACTGAAAAATGGAAATACTCAAGTAAAGTAAAAGTACCTCAAAGTTGTATTTAAGTACAGTACTTTAGTTAGTATAGTGGATTGCCCTCCCCCCAGCAAATCCAGCCATAACTATTACTAATGATGATTGATGAATGCATTGTGACCCTCTGTGAACTATGAATCTTACAGGCTTTTATTATGCTTGTACAGATAGCGACTTGGAGGTAACAATACTCACAGCCTGTCCAGGTGGACCTCTTCTGCCATCTGATCCCTAAAAGAAACACAGGGCATAAACATGCGTTTTAAAACACACAAGTGAGCATTTAGAGACATCGTCAGAGCGGCAGTGAACACAGTGCAGACAGTGACGTCATACCCTTCTTCCATTTTCGCCGGGGCCTCCCTTCTTCCCATCCTCTCCGGGTTCTCCCTGTCAATGCGACACAGTGGTATTGTCACCAGCAGTACACGCCAGTTAGAAACAAGCAAAGTTCATGGCCCTGCATACTGTGCATAGTAGAGGTGTAATTATATAGTAACTCGAAATCGAAATATATCGAAATAATACATAAAACCTTAAGTAGTATTTTGATATGTAAACAACAAATATCATATCGTGTCATTCTGACTTTGTATCGTATTGTTTTGCAATGGAAATAATCGGTATCGAAATAATCAATTTAATCAATACTAAACTTGTGCATTGTATTTAGCTAATTTTAAGAAGAAAAAAGAAAGATATGTGTTTAATTACTTTTCCATTTCATATAGCTACGCTTGGGTTTGTCCATATTTCTTCAAATATACTGGCCATCTAATTTTCCAGAGAATCACTGTGTTTACTTATTTCCATCCATTGCACTATCCACAAGTTTCACACATATGTATTTGCTAAATAGTTACTGTATCGATTTCGAATCATTGAATGCATCGTATCGTCAACCATGTATCGTGATACGTATCGCTGATAAAAATGTATCAGCTGTAAATGTAATGTTACACCCCTAGACCATAGCCATAAACCAGTGGGTCATTGGTGTGAAACGACAAACAAGTTTATGATTGCAAAAAGTAAGATGGATGCTGGATGGAGGAGGACATTACCACTGGTCCAACATCGCCGGGATCGCCTTTGGCTCCGGCCTGCGTGTTATCTGATCCTGGTGAGCCCTATAAGAGACACAAAAAACAAACACACAAAATCATAATATGCCGTTGTTGATGCAGGTTTGGCTATTATCGGAAGGGCCCAAGAGGCGTTGCACGGCGAGATCCATCAAATGACTTTCAGGGACTTGGGACAGTAGTCACTGCAATGGACAGGACACTGTAGCCTTGTGTTGTTTCTATATATCTAGTAGTAGTCTGCGAGAGTGAGGTCTAGCCAACACCAACTCTTCCTGGATCGCTGCCCTCCACAATTTCCTATCTTCCTTGACGGAGTTACAGTGGGGTCCCCAGCTAAATGATAGTTAGGAACCAAATGGACCCTTATGGGTCTGTAACTCAGAGAGGGTACAAATGGAACCAAATGGACGCTGACGGTTCCATTTGGTTCCATTTGTACACTCAAATTAAGTGATTTTACAATAATGTATTGGGGTGGCACTCTGTTCCATGCCTGGATCGCCACCCTTGTGTTTTCCCCTTGGTTGTTCTGTGATGTTTCCCTTCCCCCTGCTGTGTGAGACTCTTAATGACTGAACTGTGTCACCTGTGTGCTCAAGTGCACTGAGGAGGCTTTGAACTCTGTATTTAAGGGACTTCCTAATGTTTTGGCATTGCTGTGTCATCTCACGTTGCATGCGTGCCGGGTTGCTGTTCCTTGGGTTCCCCCGTGAAGGTATGATATGTTTAAATTTCCTTTTTGCCCTGCTTGGTGTGTATTCTATGTTGTGGTTATTGAACTGAAGCATTTAAGTAAAGACTGCGTTTCTCTGCAACTACTCCTGGGTCTTGAGTCCTCTCTCTGCATATGGGTCCTATCTTATCCGGGTCGGTACGTGACAAGCCTACTGTACATACAAAACAAACAAAGAAGTGCACTCACAGGGTCACCTCTGATGCCCATGTCTCCTCTGTCTCCTGATCCACCTTTAACACCTTTAGGTCCCTATAAACAAAGGAGAAAAAGCAAATACAAACTTGATTAAATATACCGTCTGAAGAGGAAACAAAATGGAGGTTTCAACGATAATTCAAGACAACTCACTCTTCTGCCGGGGTTTCCGCTGTCTCCCGGGGGTCCGGCCACTCCAGCTTTGCCCTGCCAGAAAGCAGCAGATGTCAATTAAACGCACACAGTCCATGCATAAACCCCAAATTAGCTTTGCATGTCTTTACCACAAGCAAATCGAGACTATACTTTGATTGATGACCGCTGAGAAGTCTCAAGTGAGATACTGTATATACAAGTATGTTCAGACTGTGGGAGGGGAATCAAGAATGTCCGTTTGCCAGAGTGCTAACGTCAAGCCGAGGTTAGTCTTATGTTTACAGTACATTATGAGCCAGTGTTGTCTTTGGCAGCAAATTTAGATTTTAGTTTTAGTCATAGTCTTTTGAATTGTCAATATGTTTAGTCTCAGTTTTAGTCATCACAGCTTCGTGTCCATGTAGTTTCCATTTAGTTTTTCAAGTTTTTTATGGTATTCGGCGAACATTTTTCGTCTTAGTATTAGTCGACGGAATAAACACTGCTATGAGCTTCCATTTGGGCACAACAATAATTAAACAATACAAATAAAATAAAAAAACATCCACAACAAACGTACCCCATCTCCATTAATGCCATCCAGGCCAATTTCTCCGTATTCTCCCTGTAGAACGATGGACATGGTTACAAATAAACATGGCAAAAAAGTCACATTTGGCACGTACGTAAATGGTGCATTTTTATAGTGCCTTTATCTAATGCATTGCATTCAACCATTCACACACCGATTGCGGAAGAAGCCACGCAAGGCACCAACCAGCACATCGGGAGCAATTTGGGCTTCAGTGTCTTGCCCATGGACACTTCGACATGTAGACAGGTGGAGCCGGGATTCGAACCGCCGACCCACAGGTCGTTGGACGACCTCCTCTACCACCCATAGCATACGTAGCATCTGACAATGACAGACATGCGGGAAAAGAAACTCACCTTTTCTCCAGAGTACCCACGGCCACCCTGTAAATGGAGGGGAAGGTATAGTGTTAACATTGTTTTTCCAATAGGAAAAAGTGAATGATTATGTTTGTTTTTTTGTTTTACTATTTGCGCTCAATATCACCACCGTCAGTTTAAGGTGGATCTTTTTACCTTGACGCCCCTCTGTCCAGGACAACCCTGGAAACCTTGAGTTCCATTCACACCGGGTGGACCTCTGTCTCCCTGTCATTCAAGACACAAATATGTTATTCAAAGTACACATGTTTGAAATGTATTAGAATATTACATAATATACTAAATGCAGATTATTTCACGGCTTGGTTGAATGCTTCATTCTCATTGGTCAATCACTGAATTCAGCCAAAATCATTGACAGACCACTGTCTAATCAAAGGCCCAGAGAATTTGAACTTACGGGACCGCCCTCGTCTCCAGGATGTCCCGGGCTGCCCAGACCTCCTGAACCTCCCTGAAAGAATTAGAACATTTATTGTTACGATTATTACTAGATTATAGTTATAACCTTTACAACCCTATTTCTATGAATACAATATAAGCATGCCCATTAGTTAGGTTCTTAAACACAATAAGTTGTATGATGTGTTGTTTTCTAGTAATGTTAAGACATATCATGTGTGTCTGTGGATTTAATAAATATCACAATTTTAGGTTTTAACAAGAGCTTGTGATTGGATCCTTTTGGCCAACACGGAAAAAAGTATTGGTTTTGGAAAGGGATGCGCCATCCGATATGGAAATTCTGAACTGATACTGATAATAATAAATATTTGGCCCATAGCTGATATTTATTATTATCAGTATCAGTTCAGAATTTCCATATCGGATGGCGCATCCCTTTCCAAAACCAAT
>OOFJ01103047.1:7377-19721 GCA_900323375.1 Benthosema glaciale
GAGGTGTTTAAGGGATTTAGAATGGTCACCAAAATAACAATGTTAAGGGGGGAACGCCCGTTCCCTTAGGCTAGATGCGCTAATTGGGCATCTAGAAAGTTGCGACAACGATCGAGCCCACCATGTAAACTCTACATATCAAGTGTGGTGAAACGCAGCACGTTGGCAGATTCCCATAAAGGGAAGTATGCTACACATTCATTCAGGTAAATGTAGTGGAGTGGCAGTGCAAGCGGTCAGTGACAATTGTACAAGGAAGCAAATGCAGGAGAAGAACCAAGGTGGGCGTTGTCCCAAACAAAGACTCCTGTGTTCCTGCTTATCGCACATCAACAAGCCATGTGTGACCTTTGTGTGAACCTGCAGCTGAGGTGGGCGCTGTATTGCTGTATGGCATCTGTGATTCCCCTAGTAAGCTTTAAAAGGATTGCCATGGGCACACTGCCTAACCATTGCTCCTGCGTTGACGTATAGATAATTTTGGTTTTCTTGTTTTTTATATTAGCAGATGTTACTGCTTAGTTTCTAGATATTAGCCTTTATTAGACTTTCCTGTTTTTCACGTGAGCTTCATAGGTTGAGGGTACTGTATTTATGAACGTTGTATGTTTGTCCTATTGTTTTGTTTTTTGTTTTTTGTTACTGGCAGAGCTGTGTAAATTATTTGCCTCTTCTCTTGGCCAGTTCACACTTGTAAAAGAGACTTTAGTCTCGTGGTGGTTTTTACTGGTTAAATAAAGGTTAAATAAAAAATAAATAAAAAATTGCTGCAACAACCCCATATTCAAACTAGATTCATATAAAATCAGTCCTCACTACTGCTCATTATAAGACGGCTCATTTTCTATCTACTCACTCTGGGACCGCTCCCTATGGAGACACAAAAGAGTCTCCTTTGCGTCTCCATAGGGAATCAATGCTAGTCATCAAATTATTGGCTTAGGAATCCGACAAAATGCAATTTAAAATGTAATCTCTTAATTTGTTACCCTGACACTGGCACTGCAAAAACAGACAGATCTACAGCTCGTAGCGAACGGCGCTGCAAGTCCTGGGCCCTGGCATGTCCTCTTCCATCTCTGGAGGACCTCTACAAGAGACAATAGGGAGTTTAAGATCGCCCGACGTGTGACGCCACCGGTGAATGGCTCGGTGCTCGATATATAAACCTTGCGGCCGTCGGAGCCCATGCTACGACGGCAGAACACAGCTTTTGGCGTCTTGTTCACAACGTCGACGACAGGGAAGGTGCATGTACGTGTCACCATGGGAACCAGAGACGCCAGTGGAAGGGGTGGTGCCCGTCGGCGTTGTCTGTTTTATTAACTTATGTGGCGTCGGAGCACTTCCTACTTCCTCGTCGTGTCGAAGTCACAGGGAGGGCGATCTTAAACTCCCTATTGTCCGATGCGGCACTGGTCGCTGCTGCCCGACTATTACAAACCCCAACACTAAATTTAACCCTGACGTCAGTCTTAACTGACCACGTAAGTCCCCTAACCTCAGTTTTAACCGGCCACCTAAGTCCTCTAACCCTAACCTCAGTCCTAACCGGCCACGTAAGTCAGTTTCACAATCTTTTTGCTTCGGCGTCAGTAATTTCACCATGTTTCCTAATCGTAGCCAGTCTGCTCCAGTAGAGCCGACTTTCTCCATTGCATGGTCTTGATGAGTAACCTACTGGTGATTATGGGTTCAATGGGTTGATGGCATTCAAAGCAGGCGTTTGTGAACACAGTGTGATCTGATGGGAAATGTGCTGCTCGTACCCGGTGGAGCTCAACACCAAAGTATCGGACCAGGTTTGGGTGTTTGATTCCTTCAAATATCTTCAGTTCATCTGCGGTCTCCTTGATTGTTTTGTGGTCGTTGGGCTGGAATCGGATCTGTTAGGGAAGCCGCAAGACAAGTTATGTATTGTATTTAGAAAACTAAATACAGAAATGGTATCTTCACATGTCTAAATTGGAGCTCAACATTGTTTATATTATTCACCAGTACACACTTAATTCAAATTCTTCATGTCAAGTTTGATTATAAATTAAATATTCTCTCCAAAATTTACTCAGACTCCGTCTATCTGGCCTGGGTCAGACTCTACACTGGCGGGCTACAAGTGTCCGTACCTCTTTCATGGCCAACAGCTCTCCAGAGTCGACGTTGATACAGGTGTAGACCTTCCCATACTGGCCCTCGCCTGTTTCCATGAAGAGAACACCACGTTAATAGATTGTACCATTTATGGTGGACAATAAGAACAGATGATATTCGTCTGGATGGGGTTTCGACCGTACCTATCTTGTTGCCCCTCTGCCACTTGAAGGTGACCTTCCGGAGGCCGACGTGCATGACGTTGTCGTAGGACTTGGGCGTGTGGCACACCTGGCCGATGATGTTGCGCTGCTTCATGACGGCGTAGCGCTTCTCCTCGAAGCTGCGGATGGAGCGGCGGACGGCCTCCATGGGACTCTGACGCGCCGCCGTGTCTTGAGGACGGGGAGAGAAGAGAGGAGACGGTCTATTTAGATCAGTGGTTGTCAAACTGTTTCATGTCAAATACCCGTACACTGATATGAATTTGTCATTGCGGAAACCCATCTGAAAACGTTTTTGTGCCAGGAGAGAAGATTTATGTTAAAAGTTTGCTTTAAAAAATATAAATATTCAACAATGTTCACAGGGGAGACTTCGAGAGCTGTGGTGAACACCCTCCTCCATGGACACCTGGGGGTCCATCTGCCATACAGATGGTTTTAACCAGGCTGTTGTTGCTAGGAGAGGTGCGCTAAGCCTCGTTTCCATTCAAGAGGGTTTATTTGTCACGCATATAGGTCAGAACTCAGAACAGGTCTGAAGGGGTTTAAGGCAATGTATATATTGTTTTGACCTTCCTCCAGGGCTGGGAAATCGCTGGATGCGAGCCTGGAACTCTCTGCTTTGCCCATTTTGTTAATGTAATCTTGTACTTATTTTGTATGTCACAGTAGGTATTCTATGATGGTTTTATATTATGTAGTGACATTTTTATGGACCCCAGGAACATTAATTGATGCTAATGCGTCAGCTGATGGAATCGATTTAATAAATAAACAATGCAATGTTGGTGTTGCAGACAATAAGGGTAAAACTTTAGCTTGTAGATCCATGTCGGACAAGATTTGTGTACAGGGGACAAAACGTAGGGGGGCCTAGTATGGACAACTATGTAGGGCAAGTATGTACGATTGTACGTATGTAGGGTTTAAATGTTGAATCATACAAAATTGCTTATGTTGTGGTGTGACAGACAGTACGCCACAGGTCCACATTCCTACCCTTTGATTGGCTGATGAAGGTACGGAGTTCCCAGCTTCGGCGAGCAGCACTGCTGGGATCCGCTTTAGGATAGGATGGCTCTGAAAAGAGAAAACGCAACACAACCAAAGCGTCACCATGACGGTATAGTGAAACGATGACACCGGAATAAACCCGAGGCAACGTAATGATGCACATTATCTTCGAGCCCCAATTCTATCAGTATACTTTAGCAAATAATCAAATAATCGAGAAGCACGCTGCACAGCGCGACACGCTGCACCCCAACCCCACCCACCAACCTTCTCTGTCCTCTGTGGGACTGGAGTGGCGACTCAGGGATTTGAACTGCAGCTCTGCTGCAACCGATGACAGTCGGTCGTTCTCGTGATAGCTGGACCCCCTGCAGGACAACAGTTACAATTAGCATCATGCTCTTCGGCCATAGAATATGATAAGTCCCTGCTGTAATGAGATGGTACTACACACCCTGACATGTCTATGATTTAAAAGGTCTGTGCTGAGAACGCTCAGCTTGGTGGCAAAAGCATTTTTCACAGTTAGAATATTTTGTTCATGTTTGTATATGAAATACATATTAAATAAAAACTTTAATTAAAAATACTTTAATCTACAAGAAATCCTATAATTGTTATTTTGAGATAGAAATCATTGAATAGATTATACCAGTGTGTGAATGGCTCTCAGGATGTGCTTGAAAATGACGAAACTTGCTGATACTAGCTGTGTATTGGCAACTAAAAATCCACAATTAAAGAGTTGTGTCACAGCAAAACCACATGTAACCAAACTAATTGTAATTCAAATATAATGATAGAAATGAGTTAATTCTCCAAAGTCCCCATCCACCAAGAATCACCATCTAATTGGCTATATGGTCAGCAGCCATATTGGAAAGAAAATGGGCCTTTTCCTTACTTCCCTCACAGGTCTTACCAATTATACTAATTAAGGCTCTGTTCTATTCTGGAGTCAAGGTGCTGATATCGTGCATGTTGGCTGACTGCAAACACCAGTGGCTCTCAAAGTGTGGTGAAGGTTACGCCTGTGCTTCCTCGAGGGGGTTCCAAATGGCCCCTTGCGAGTGCGAAAGGGTTAAATTTGTACACTCTCAGTTATGGGGGTCCATGAAATTAAAACTGTTTGAGAACCACTGTGCTGCACTAAATGGAACAGAGCCTTCATTAGTACATGACCTGTGAAGGAAGTGGCCCAATTGCATTCCAATATGGCTGCTGTGCATAGAGCCTATTGCCATGCATCATTGTAAAGAATCAAACACAGCTGACAACGGACAGATGTTAGATTTTTAGAGAGCGTGTTATCTCAAAAGCACAGACACGTCCAGACAAAATCTAATAGCAGTGAATCAATAGCATGAAGGCAGAACTGATTTGTTAATGGCACTAGACTTGCAGGGTAACATACATAGCTCACTCTTGCAATGAGGTACCGTACTGTTTATCTGATTCTATCTTTGACTCGCAAGGATACACTTGAATTAAGCCTACTTAATGTTGGGTTCACAACTGTGTTCTCTACACACTCGTAAAACTCTGGTTTAGGTGTGATAATAATAATTAAAAAAAGAAATAGAAAAAGAAAACAGTTAAATTCCACTGGCTTATGTTGTGGGAACACAGTTTTTAGAATTGCAATATTTTTGGATGAAACAAGCTTGATTTGCACCTCGTTTCTCTGAACTATATGACTGCCAGTTACAAAATGTATGTTTTGGGTGAATTAAATAACATTTGAGGGACCTGTTATGCGTTACATACTGTAGCGATTATTCACTTCCGCATTCTCGGTTTCTCGAGTGAAACAGCTTTCAAAATAATAGGGTCCCTCAAAGAATGAACTAGTGGCGGTCCTGGAGTACACAATTCAGACACCAGATGGAGGTCTTGGCTGTAAATGAGTTAAAAATAATTATACGACAGGTCGTTTTGAGGAACTAAGCTGATTGATTGAAACATGTCACATGAAGTGTTTTCAGACGTGTTTTTTCTCAGCAGACTCGGTGGCTAGGCTAGCTAGTTTCTTGGGACATTTGTGATCGTAGTGACTACATCTGTCATTGAAAAATTATTATTTTTCAGCGGTTCCGTTTGTCTGCGATACCTTCAGAACTCTTACGGTTCTTGCGGCACCACAGGCGTGACTGAAATCACGTTAAAGCACACCCTCTCGTGTAATATTGCTTAATTGAAACATCTCTAAAGATTTTTTTTAAAGAATTTGGCCAAAATAGGGACACCAGGGTGGGACATTCTGTATTTCTGATGTGGTCCAGGAATGACCATTTCAAAGCTCTCATTTGAGCCCGTTCATATTGAGTGACAGAGGGGCATCTTTTGATCTGTGTAGCCGGGGCTCCGTGTGGACAATAGCTGCTACCAGGTGACTTGGGGCGGGGCAAAGCTAACCTGACATCATTGCTGCCGGGTACTTTGGTGTGGCCATGTTCCCCTGGGCCCTGAGGGACGGGGCGGGGACCATTGGGGAACAGCTGGGTCCGAAGGTCACAGGGGAGACTTCGAGAGCTGTGGTGAAAAAAATGAAAACTGGAGGAACTCTGCCTTGGGGAGATGAGGGTTGGCGCACGTATGCACTCGCGCGCAAGAGTGTGTGTGTGTACTTGCAATTAAACATATCATTTCTCAGACAAACACAGAATCTCATAAAGACACAGAGCAAGAGAAAGAAATGTTATGAATTCAGATTAACACACAAGCTCACCAGCCATAGATAGTTAATTAAAAGTGGAGGCAATTAGCCATGCAAGAAAAGACTACAGTATGCACGCGGAAACACTGTGGTCCTACCTGAAGCCTTCAGCATTGGGGATAAATAAGTTGGGGTTTGGAGGGTCACTATGGCAGCGGGGGACCTTGACAGGTCGAGGACTATTCCTAGGGGCTGAGAAGAGAACAAATGTGTCACCAGCACATCAGAAAAGGAAAATGCATTCTAAAACTCAACATCTGTTCAGTTTATATGGCTACCTAAACACGTGCTTACCCAGTTTAGTGAATTGTAATACGTACGCAACAAACCGCTCTCGTGTCTTACCTATGTACAGACCAGTGACTGGACTATGAGGCTTGCCGATCACATGTCCAATACACTCATTCATCAGTGCTTGCAAATTCTGCAGAAAGAAAAACACGTTCACCATCACCATCACCAATGTGACACGCATCTGTGACATCTGTGAGATTCTATGGGTGAACTGTTGCATGTTGTAGGTTGTAAATCATCAAGGGGACAAAAAAAAAAACTATTTTTACCAGAAAGTCATCCTCGGGCAATGCTGATATGAATCCAGGTTCGATGGCTTGAAGGAAATCAAACCCCTGAGTCGCCCACCTGCAAATGACAAAATGTTATCAGTGGCACAAATCTGATTATGCCAATCCCCTAGACCAGGGGTTCTCAACTTTCTTTGGCTTGAGACTCCTAAAAATGCTTTGGCCATGTCGGGAAAAAAACAGTAAAGTAAATTTGCGACCCCCCCCTCCTCCCCAAGGGATCGTGAACCCCAGGTTGAGAACCCCTGCACTAGACCACTGGTTCTCAATGCGGAGACTGCAGCTAAATTATTGATATTTAGGAACCAATCTTGTGAAATGGGGTTCCGTGGCCTAATCCAATACATATCAAACTGGGGGGGTAAACTTCTGTGACTACTTCTTGACTTCTGTGAGCTAATATGGTCTTACCTGGGTCTCGTGCCCCGGCCACTCTCACACTTGGTCAGGACATAGGTCATCCATTTACGGGCGAAGGCGATGTAGCGCTCCCCGATCCTCTGCCGAAACTCCCCTGACATGAGGCGCACTACCTCTTTATGGTACTGTTGGAAGTTAAAGGGCAAAACAGTCAAAATAAAGTTAAAGCAAACAGGCCTCTTTTTTAGTTCCAACATGATATACCAAGGCTTTGTGCAAAACAACTTCATTCCACAATTAAACAAACTTTCTTTTTTTTTTAGTGTCAGACTAAATGATTGATCAAGGAAGGAAGTTCTCTTACAGGTATTGATGCATTAACATACAAACGTGAAAGGGAATAAGTTTGGCCATTCACATTATATTCTTCGAAGTGGACGCCGTAATCTGTGAATGGTTGGATCCTGTGATGTTACAGGGCACCGGTTAAGATAAAAGTATGGAACAGAAATGTTACTCTGCATTACTGATGATCAATGTAGTCAATTGAAGTGATAGAAATCCTTAGTAAAGTTAGTATGCATTGCAATGACTAAGAAAACAGACTTCAAGCTCAGAGCTTTCTGACAGTGCCTACAAGTACCAGCATGCATTGTATGTATTGTAAGGCGTCATCAGCAGAGAAGTTTACAGTCAGTGATATGGCTGCAGACCACAGAAGGGGCACAAAGGACGTTCACCATCCAAATATTGTTTGTGAGTTGGTGGAGGTATTGCCTTCATGTTCATTCTGAAGTCACATGAAACTCTTCTGCCTCCCAGTGATGACAGAATGTCGGATATGAGTCAGATTGGTGAAGTGTTCCTTTAAGACAGCTGCAGTTGATTCAGAATGCCGCTGCTCAAGGCCTTACTATTACCAAGATGGTGGATCATATCACTCTGTTGAATTGACATGTTGGTTTGTAAAGCAATTGCCAAAATGCATTTCTGATCTTGTGCTATGCCATGAACCATTCAGACTTCTCAGGTCATCTCGAGGACAGGTCTGCTTTCTGTCTCCAGAGTCACAACACTGAGAATCAATGTTCCGTTTTTATGCACCACATATCTGGAACAAACTCCCAGAAGACTGCAGGTCTGTATCCACTGTAATATGATCAGTTTTACATTTTAACTTCCTCATAATTTTAATTGCATTTAAATGTCCTTTCATAATGTGCTTGTTTTGCGTCTCTGAATTGCTTTGTTGAAACTTGCCTGGACTTTAACGTATCATTTTTATATGATGCTGGCATAGAGAAGTATAGTCCACAAGGAAAAGATACACACCCTCTAAAATACATCCATTATACTGGCTATGCATAATGTATTTATTACAGTGAGTTAATATGGAGGTTTCAGAGCAGAGCTATCAGCTTCCGTCCCACTCAAAGCAACTGCAGTGTTGTGTGTCGAGAGTAGACGATCTACAAGCTCACAACCACGCGTGGATGTGACACATTCTGAGCTTGTAGATCGGCCATTTTTGGCCTGTGACACCACTGTTATGACGAAATGTCAAGTCAGGCTTTGGACTACTCACTCCATCTTTGACCGTTCTCGTTCTCACCTCAAAGGCAAAGTTGTAGCCCTGTATCATGGCCTCTCTGTAGTACTGCTGCAGGGTGGCTGACTCGGACTCATCTACCTCCACCTCGAACTCCTCTTTGAAGATGTTCTCCACCCGGTCGATGGCCGTGTTGATCTTCATGCAGAGCTGCAGTGCTTCGCCCTGTAGGAGGAGACGAGACGTGACCGAAAGACAGAGCAGCTTAAGCTCAATTTATACTCCGTCCCTTGCGTGGCTTTCTTGAAACAAGCATCCAGAATTAATGGATTCAACAGAATAGACAACGTGAAACCCGATATATTCCACCCACTGTGAAGCTGGGAGCTAGTTTTAGCTTTTTAGGGTATATGAAATCCAAATTCTTCATCACATTTCTCACGCTTTGTTAAATGTGCACATGTATGAAATGACTACGCTTGCTTGCTTCATTGGAACTGGTGAACAAGTCTTGTCGGAAACACAAGCTACTCAAAATAAATAATAATAAAATAAAAAAAACAAGCTGCATGTTCTGATTCGCTGCACGGATGAAAACATGCATGAAACAAAAATAACAAATTATTTTGTGCAGTAGTCAAAGAAATGTGAAACATTTGACAGTTTAAGCGTAATAAGGTAATTTCTAAGTGACTTCATGTCGTTTGAAATTCAGAAAAACCAAAGCTTTGAAAGTAAATAATATGTTAAAAACATTTTGTACACCACCTAATTAACCCCTCTGGGGAAATACAGTTTCTGCTCCCACCCAGTCGATGTCTGTTCAGACAGTCATGATGAGTGTTCGGGGGGAGGGGTTAAGTGTCTTGCTCAGGGACACTTGGACACGTAATACCAGGAGGGGGGCTAGTACGCTAACTAAGCACGACTATACCTTGAGCTGCTCCAGTGCGCTGGCGATGAGGGGCTGACTGGAGGTCTGCTCCCGGCTGAGAGTGAGCAGATCCTCCATGGACTGCTGGAAGGCCTTCCGCTGGGCCACCAGGTGGGCCGACTGCATGACGATCAGCAGCATGTTCTCCACCTGGAGGAGGAGGATTAGTGGAATAAGACGACGCTTGAGAACTTGATCTTGAAAACAATCTTTTTCTAGTGTTCATGTAACTGTGAACCAGGGTCATTTGTTTCAGGGGCGCTGGCCCCTCCTATATCCAGCTTTTGGTGCATGCACACAAACTTTGTCCTACACAAACATTCAATTCGCATTCACAATGAATGGACAATATTACATAGTAGTGTCTGAGCAAATAAACAGTGTCTATTTTACGTCATGATGTATGATGATAAGAGCGCCCCTCACTTCACACGGGTGTGATTATTATTTAATCGAAAAAGCCACCAAAACAATCGGTAAGAAAATAATTGATGGTTGCAGCCCTAAAAGTCACTTGAAGGGATAGGCTTGCTCGACTCAAGGACAGTCTGTATGAGTTCAGTGGTACGCTGGGTGCAGATTCAGAAAATACGTAGAAGGGAATATAAAATCTGCCCTCTCAGTAATAGTCTTAAAAGGAAATTCCTCTCTCACACACACCTTCATGGCCCTGAGGGTGTCCACCGTCTCCATCTGGGGAACCAGCTTGATGATGTCTCCGTCCCACTGGGCCCATTCAGAGATGGTAGGCGAGTCCCCGGCGCCGTGCTTGCTCATGAGCAGGTAGGCCTCGTCCTCCGACATGTCGTCGGGGTCCTTGGAGCAGTCCTTCCCCGCCGCGGCGTTCAGCAGCTGAACGATCAGGGGCCGCTGGTCCATCAGGCCACACGGCACAAAGATCTCCAGTTCCTCCAGGCCCAGAACTTGAACCTGGACACAGGACGGTTAACCCATTTAGACCTACAAATATGTCTTCTAAATCCTATAAGTTTTCAGAAAAACCTATGTTTCTATGTCAGTGGAAATGTTGTTCCAGGGACCGCCCCCCAGAAACAAAGATTTGAGTTAAAAACGTTTGCTGTGAAAGATTTGCACCAAATGTTCACGATTAAAAAAAAAGTAGCAAATCTACAAGCTCATAGCGCAGCACCGAGTGCCGCGCTATGAGCTTGTAGATCGATTTCAAGTTCTACTGTCGTATTAGAACCCAGTACAGGCGCCGAGCATGACTAGGGCTGAGCTAATACAGTAAGCCCGTCTGCATTTTGAGTTTCATGAAATACCAAATCGACCAGTAGGTGTCCTACTGTCACCACAGCTGTGTTAGTGTCGCACATTCTGGCTCCATGTGAAGTTCTTTTGTTTATTGAGTTTCGGCCTTCTGGCCTTCGTCAGAGTGAAGTTATATTGTCCTAGCATTCGCTACCTTAACCATACATATTGGAGAAAAGGTTTGGACTGCAGGTTTAACAAGCTGAGGAAATAATCACACATGGGCCGAAGGGAATGATCACAAGCACAGATAAGATAGAGGTGAGGTAGGGAGGGATTATGAGGCATGGCAAAGATGTAGGGAAGGATTATGAGGCATGTCAATGATGTAGGGAGGGATTATGAAGAACAGAAAATGACAGAAGGCGGAACGCAGATCATTTATTCACCTTGACGTAGCTTCTCTCCTTGAGTGCCTCTAGCAGACTGGGTACCCCGCTTGTAATATTGAAATCTGCAGCGATCTCCAAGTCCTGTAGGAGACAAAGGAAAGACGCTGTCAGAACACAATACTTTTGGAACAGGTTCAATAGTACAACAGGTTGAAAGTAGTTAAAACTACTGCAGTTTCTCACCTTGCGAAGCATTTTTGCAAAGCCCAGGGCCTTGGATGCTCGCTCCCGAGCTTCGTGGAAAAGCTCCTTAAGCGAGCGGCTTGTTTCGATAACCGAGCGCCTATAAAAGAAGGATGAAATATTTAAAAAGCATCTCCCCAGAACAGAGAAATTAATCATGGCCTTTAACAGTAAAAATCTATTATCGTTACCTTATCTCATCTGAAGCTGTGCTGTCATCTGCACTTTCCCAGAATTCATCGCCGCTCTTTTGCAGGCCTGCGTCGAGAAAGTCTCCAGTGGATTTGAGGAGCATCCCAGCAATGTCACTGTTGGGGTCAGGAATTAGTCTTTAATATATTTATATATGCACAGCACACGTAAGGGATGGCATGAACAAAAACAAGTGCCCCTCTCATCCTAGGAAAAAAAAACAACAACAATAGTGCATAGTGTACTAGTAATACAGCATGTAGAAATATGCTGACTAAAACTGCTTGTTTTGCTTTGTCCTTTTACCACTTCCAATCTGGCGCATGCGTCCTCAAAATGTTTGCTCGCAGACTGTGGAGAGAGCCGCAACAGCTGAGAAACAGGAATTTAGAGAATCCTGACAGTGAACGTCAAAAGGCACTCAAATGAGATGTTAACGTCCTGTAAGTAGACTTAGAAATAAAAGTTGTTGTTTTTTTTTTTTGATGAGGAAGTCAGAGCAAAGGAAGTCCGTTTCAGTTAATTGTAAACAAGCTACGATGAAACTGAAAGGGAAAGTTATGGATGGTGAGCTGTCAAAGTGCTAGTCGCCAGTTAGCGACCATATTTACAATATGTAAACCATGCATCTGTCACTTAAACAATGTAGGTTACACACATTGGAATTAAACATGGAACCTGCAGCATTAGGTGAGTGATTCATTGTAATATGATATGTGTTGGACGTTTGTGGTTGTGCTGATGATGAACGGACACCTGCTGCTAGAGGGATCCTCCTGCTGCTTAACGATTACAAATACAGTGTCTGTGACTGTACTAGTGTAGCTTAATTT
>OOFJ01103056.1:0-12608 GCA_900323375.1 Benthosema glaciale
TGTGTGTGTGTGTGTGTGTGTGTGTGTGTGTGTGTGTGTGTGTGTGTGTGTGTGTGAGTGTGAGTGTGTGTGTGAGTGTGAGTGTGAGTGTGTGTGTGTGTGTGTGTGTGTGTGTGTCTCTTCCATCAAGGTGTCCAACTTGTTTGCTCGTGATGAGATCGACGAAATCCTCAGCGATCTGATCCCTGCCATGAAGCGTGAGTCTCCACGGCGACCACCGACCAACGAGAACCTGTACGAGTTCTTCATGTCGCGGGTCCGACAACACCTGCACGTGGTCCTGTGCTTCTCGCCCGTTGGAGAGAAGTTCCGGAACCGGGCATTAAAGTTCCCAGCACTGATATCAGGTTGCACCATGGATTGGTTCAGCCGCTGGCCCAAAGACGCTCTAATAGCAGGTGTGTAACATAGTAGGTTCAGGTTGTGTTCCCACAGTGGTACTTTGATCATTGTCTACATGTTTTGGGTGTTGCTCAGTCGGATTTCTGCCATATAAAACCTACTACCACCAACCTTAAAGCTCCACGATCTCTTGAATATTGAGTTAAAAATGGAAATAAATGCAATTAAAATAATATTTTATGCATGTACTGTATATATTATTAGTGGCAGAATTGGGTGTGCTGTGGGGGCACATATTGTATAATGACTGAAGTACTAGAAGAAAGCTACTGTAAAAGGATCCCAAGAATAGGTCATGCATTCAGTCTGCTTATTAGAATATGAGATGACATTTTGGCCTGAGAGGCAATGTCATGGGGTCAGCACTCAAATGGTTAGGATGATGCATGAATGAGCACAGTCAATTCCATGACAACTCAGCCTGTAACTTTAGAGATACTGACCACCATTAAGCCTGCATTACACTTAGTTGTGCGCAGGTGTCGCACCCCGAAAATAGCTAATCTACAAATTCACCATGCGGCGATGCGGTGTGAGCTTGTAAATCGGTTCCTTTTGGTGCACGACACCCATACACAATTAAGTATAAATCAGGCTTTTCAGCCAACCACTAGCAAAAAACCCATCATTTTCCAAGTACGTCCTGAAGCAGTAGTGCATTATGTGATGAAGGGAGAGCAATATAAAGTCTGACATTGTGTCCTTGATGGGAGTGTATTCCCCTTCTGCTCTGTATTGGTCTATCAAATCATAATGGCTTTTGCTTATCGCAACCATGGTTGCTAGATTAGTTCATCTTGGTTAAAAAAACAACAACATCTCTGCATGTTCTTAATTTGCAAGCATATGAGTTATCTCAATAATACACAGAATAGTTTTTTTTCCAAAAAATAATAAATACTCATTCCATATGCGGTTAATTTCATCAGAAGTGGCATGGAAGTTGACGTTGTAGACACGGAAAACAAAATCATCCATAATGCTCCTCATAATCACTCAATCAACCCCGCTTGGAAAACAATCAAGTTTCAATTATAATTTGAATTGTAAGAAATTGGCAGTATAAGGGCTGTTTCATTTATATTCTAAATTGCCAATCTCTTCTCTGTCTTTTCTTTCCTCCTTTCCCTCGTTCTGTCAAATGTCCTGCTCTCACCCACCCCCACCCCCACACACCCTTTTCCTTTCCTCCCTCCCTCATGTCCATCCTCCCCCACATATGCTTGCTCTCCCCTCCAGTTTCGGAGCACTTTCTGTCTATCTATGACATTGACTGTTCCTCCCAGGTGAAAGGGGAGGTGGTCCAGTGCATGGGCTCCTTCCAGGATGGCGTCGCAGAGAAATGTGTTGACTACTTCCAGAGGTACAGTACCACAATGAGAACAGTATTTACCTGTTTATGTTTGCCATTTAATACCTGATTTATACTTTGTTTTAAGCCGGCGTGGAGCAGATCTAGCCAGTCTAGCTGATTACAAGCTCACGAGATTGTTTTTTTGTCACGCAGAAGCCGACGTACAGCAAAATTATGCATATGAAATAAGATTAGGCTATTCTTGAGAATTCTCGCCTATTATGAGGAAAATGTCCACTCTATAAGATAAGCTGTGTGTGTTTTGTTACCACCATTTTCGGCAATTAATATGTGACCATGAGTACAGTTTTAACTGCGTACAGTATGTAACTAATGTAATCAACATACCACAATTGGGGGTGGATGGGGATGGAAATAATGCAGTGCAGGATGCAGAGCAGTGACCATCAACCTTTATAATTTGAAGGACCACCACCAGCTTCATATGCATTGGGCCATTTCATGGATTTTACTGTGTAGACTGGGTTCCCAGAGACAAATAAAATCAAAGGGTGATTTCTGAGGTACAGACCTGTTAACGGTCCTTTTGGTTGCATGCCCTTCTTTGCCTATGGGTTCCCAGATTGGTTGCTAATTGCTCAAAATAAATAAATAAAAATTAAAAAATAGAAACCCCCTCAAGGACCTCCAGGAGTCCTCAGACCCCACATTGAAAACCACTGAGATTACCTGTATAATATACAGTATTATGTATTGTCATATAGGGTATATACGTTTGTATATATAACATATCATATTATGGCGTGTGCTCCTGTGTACATGACGTACTGTAATGTACCAAAACTCTTGGGGTATTAAAGTGAAAATGACATTTGCAATCTGTTTTGAATTCAGATACCGGCGCCCGACTCACGTCACACCCAAGTCCTACCTGTCCTTCATCCAAGGCTACAAGGCCATCTATAAGGAGAAGAGATCTGAAGTACAGACTCTGGCCAACAGGTAAATACACTGTGTGATCAGTACATCACTACTCCACTTCTTACATAGATGTATAGTTTCTGTGTCCTTTAGCTTAACCGACTTAAAACCTATTCCAATTGTGTTGACAATAGCTGACCTACAAGCTCACAGTGCATCACATCTTGTAGAGGTGCTATTTGTTTATGCTTTTTAAAATTATGATACGTTTTGCCTATTGACCCATTTAAAATAGAGATGCCAGGGAGAACGTGGTTAACTCAGTGTGAAGATGGACCCATTCGTTAATACTCAAGATTGTAGATTTGTGTTCACTCTCAGAATCTGTTCCCCTCACAAGTGAGGGGAAGTGCTCTTATCATATACATCATCATACATCACATTCTGTGCTCACTGCTCAGCCAATCAAATCATCACAAACGTCATTCCGGCCAATCACTTTTGGCGTCTTTATTTTCTGCCCTCACCCTCATCTTCAATATCAGCCAAATCAACGCTATGGGGTGATCAGCCAATCGCAAGGCAATGTTTGTGTTCACACAAACACGGAAAGCTGAACATAGGCGGGGCCAGTGCTCCACAAAAAAAAGGAGACCTCAAGAATGGAGTTAGGTAGTTACTTCCGGACAGCAACGAGTCTTCAGATCATGAGGGCTCAGTTGTCACCATGTTGTGTTGATGATGGCTAATATCATGCCACTGTCGGCCCATCTGCTGCAGAGCCACTCCTATCATCAGAGGGCTTTTTGAAAATGTGCTGACCCATTTTAAAGAAGGCAGACACAGCCTGAACTAAGCTTAGTAGTTATAGTTAATACTAGTTATCGACTCATGTCAGTGAGTGAAGGATGATCATGCCAGCACTCCCTGGGCCAGGAATGAGGAATGCGTGCATGCATGGGTGTCAGGAAGCTTCAGTTATGCAAAAGCAATTTTCACAATTTTCGCGATGTATCAGTTGTTATCTAGATATAATATGATAGACTTGGGGAAATGGCTTTGGGAAATGAATGAAATGAAACCAAAGCCTTGGCTTGCGGCTCCCTATTATGTAGTATGTATTTTTTCGGACAATCATAAAAGGTAGATCCTGGTTGCATTTGAACCTGCAGTTTTTGCACCATGTGCCTGTTACAGGATGAGAAAACAGAAATGTTTCTGTATTTGACCTTTGTTAACCTTAAAGACAGGGCCCCAGATTTTTTTTTAACGCTGGAAATTGGACTAATGTACGCCACGTGGCCCATAGGTCAAGAGCCTATGTCCTGTTTTTGTGGCAGGAGGAAGCTGATTGATTTACAAGTAGACCCCCTGGGCCAAATACAGCTCTTGATTCTGAGAGCAAAGAAAGTTGGTATTGAGTAGTACCAAACACGAGGCCACAGAGCTGTGTATTCTCATAAACGCTAAATATCTGCATTATGGAAATCAGTGTTTGAACAGCTAAATCCGGCCTGTCCCAACATTCAGATTTTTTTTGGGATGACAGGAGTTGAAGAAGTCCACCCTGTTAAACTCCCCCTATCCCTATAAACAAATGCAAAGATATTTATATCATAATATGCCTTTAATTTAACAATTAACAGTAGCACCTGCATTGTAAATATCCCTCATTCAAAACCAGCTACACACCCTATCATTCATGATTCTTAATACACGGAAAGCTGCTTTTTGAGCAGTTATGAAGAACTTTTCTGATTTTAAGTAATTTCCATATAATTATATATACAGGCGCTGTTTCTCCTTTATTTGCCGATAGATTGCTGCACTAGTGACTCCTACAGCTGGGGCATCACCTGTCAGCACTGTAGGGGGTGTTTAATGGCCACTGCATGGGGTGTTTTCTGCAGTCGCTATTGCAGTTGCTGTACCGCACTGTTGTGACGAAAAGAGAGCTGGGCCAGAAGGCAAAGCTCTTTGTCTACCGAGCAATCTTCGTTCCTAGTCTCACCTATGGTCATGAATTGTGGGTCTTGACCAAAAGAATAAGGTCACGGATACAAGCGGACGAAATGAGTTTTCTCGACGGGTGGCTGGCGTCTCCCTTAGAGATAGGGTGAGAACCATGCTATTCAGCCATGCGAGAAATGAATGTATGGAGTTATCCCCCCTGTTTTTATCAATCTTTTACAAATTGTACCTAAATAATAGAGTTTAATGTAAATATGGATACAGCAATGTACCGTAATCACTGGCCATGTTTAAACAACCTCCCAGTTTCAGACGTAATTGCCTTTACATAGTGTCCAGTTTGAGGATTCAAAATGTCCTCTGATCCTCTCAAGCATCCTACTGTGTGTCTCCTGCTGAAGATAAAACAATGATCCTCTCAAGCATCCTACTGTGTGTCTCCTGCTGAAGATAAAAACAGACCTGAGAAGGTCAGGGATGCGTCAGAGCAGTATGCTACGCATAGCTCTACGTCACATAGACAGAAAGACACCAAAGTAGTGTACTTAACTCTTTGTTCACTTTCATTACAATGAAAACAACCCGGCAATACATATTTAGATTGATCAAGATTATTATCGTTTATACGTTCTTTTTTTTCTCTTTTTTTATCCTTCTTTTTTTAAGGTTTGTTTTTGGATTTTTGTCTTAATAGTAATTAGTGAAGACAGACAGGAAAGTGGGAAGGAGAGAATGGGAGAGACATGCAGCAAAGGTCGTAATGAACGGGACTCAAACACACGACACGCTGTCAGGCAAAGCCTATGTGGCATGCGCCCGGGCCACTTGGCCAGCGGGTGCCCCAGTTTTTTTAGTTTTTTGAGGGGCACTAGCCCCTCCTATGCCCAACTATGTCTGTTTGTGTGTACCCCATAGCGATGATTTGATTGGCTGACAGACAATCGAGGACGCAATTGATTAGCCTTGAGGACTTGAGTATAAAAAGTGAGGACAGACAAGTGAGGACGCCAATTGTGATTGGCCGGAATGTGATGATGTATGATGATATATTATGTCTGTATGATGACAAGAGCGCCCCTCACTTCACACATGCAGGGAAACAGGAAGTGTTCTGTGCACTGGCTGCCTGACTGGCAATATTTTCGTATGTTATGAACATCGTTGAGGTTAGTATGCAGTGATGTATTCTCAGGAAAGTACACAGACTATTTCAGTGCCTGTCCGTGTTCATTGGCCACTTTCAGTTTCCATGGACACAAGTCACACGACTATAGCTATTTTATATAAACATGGCGGCACCCTTGACTGTCGACATCCCAGAAGGTGATGATGTTTCAGCTGTTTTTAATTAATGTTCTATACCTACCTATTATAAAATAAAGCTGTGGAAATGAAATTGGAAGGAGCATTCAATTGAAGAATCCATTATGCAGTTTGCTTTGTTTACTTACATTATCACAATAGCTTGTATGTATTGCCCCTGGTGTGACACTTTACACTTTACTTCATCTCAGGGCAGAGGCGTTGGCCAGTCTAACATCCAACTCTTCATAGGAGAGTGGCCTCAGAGGTTATACTTTATACAACCAATGTCAATATCCTGTCAGCTGTTTAGTCAACTCAATTAGCTTTGGCTGGCCTTGATAGAGTCGTAATGCCTGATTTTAAAACGTGGTTGAATGTTGAAAATAGGCAATCTACAGTACAAGCTCACAACCTGCCACAGTGTGTGTCATAATAGCTTGGTTTTTATTTTGTTTTGTTTTTTTCATCAGTTTTCAAACGTTAGTCGAACATGTTTCATCAACACTAGGATGGATTTCCTACACACTGTCGCATTGAATCATGTGTTGATTTAATGCATTCCATTCATCCAGGATGAACACAGGTCTCCAGAAGCTGAAGGAGGCATCGGAGTCAGTGGCACTACTCAGTAAAGAGCTGGAGATCAAAGAGAAGGAGCTACAGGTTGCCAATGAAAAGGCTGACATGGTAGGTTGGGAGAACAAGAGTATGAACATAACATGAGCGTGCCGTGGACATAATGGGCAACGCGTGCATAATGGTGTGCGTGCTCAAAAAATAATAGTTATTTGGTTTATATGTCTGTCTGCCATGATCCATTTAATACCTTTCAATCATGATGCATTACTAATCCACCCAATGAACACTGGCAGCTCCTGCAGTATTTCTTCAGCCATGCATGAGCTAAATGTCCTTGAGCAAAGACACTTTAACCCCTAACTGCTTCCAATGAGCAGGTTGTGTTCCTCCTCATGAAGTGTGTACTATGTAAAATAATGTCACCCGTGCGTGCGTGCCTGCGCATATTTTAAGCACATGTAAGTGCTCATGCATAATATCTGACATTACTTATTATGTAGCCGGGACAACGTTCCACATGTCTCAGACTCTTCTCCCTTCTGGCTCCAAAACTATGGAATGAACTTCCAATTTCAATAACTGCAGACTGCACTCCTAATCTTTCGCTGTAGTCTGAAAACCTCAGGCTTTTCTTTTCTCCACATAATCAAAGGTTTTTGATTCTCAGGTCTAGTACCGGTATACACTATAGACTAGAGTCTATAGTGTATACCGGTACTCATAGCTTTACTGTACTGATTTTCTACTGTTAGACAGATGCTAGGTTCTTAGCTTCCTTATGATTCTTGATGACAATGTTTTTGATGTATTTGATGTATTACCATGTGTTGTTCTTGCTTACTGCAAATCTCTCTGGATTAAGAGCATCTGCTAAATGCCTAAATTGTAGGAAAGTTATGTAAAACATAGTTAGCAATGGTTGTATAAGCCAGGGGATTTCAAGCCTTTTCATCTCACCGAACCCCATAATAATAATTACATTTACTGACTTAATATATGTCCTAGGGACCGTGATGTTTTAAATTGTCTAAATCTCAATTGTACATAGAGTCATAGTGGTGATATTGAAACATAATAGTGAATTAATTATAATGAGAGTAAACTACCCGTCATTGCCCACTGGAACACTTAACAAATATATATTATATGTCCTCTGTACCAGGTGCTTAAGGAGGTCACAGTAAAAGCCCAGGCAGCGGAGCGAGTGAAGGTGGAGGTCCAGAAAGTGAAGGACAAGGCCCAGGCCATCGTAGACAGCATCTCAGCTGATAAGGCCATAGCCGAGGAGAAACTAGAAGCTGCCAAGCCTGCGCTTGAGGAAGCAGAGAATGCACTGCAGGTATTAAGGGTGGTGGGATTGCAAGCTGCTTTAAAGCACCCGTCTGAATCTGTCTTAATAGGAACTTGCCTGAACATATGTCTCAACTTTCAAGTCGTGAGGCTGTCACACAACAGGCAACCTTTTTTGTTGTTTTTCATTACCAAATCAGCGCTACCTGCAGGAGGCTGTCCCATTCTACCTATCTGTCTTGTGATTCTGTTTTGGTCTTCCTGACTTCATTCACTTTCCATGTTTCTTGTGTCTTCCCTCATATATCTTTCTCACTCTGGTTTGTGTTCAATCAGGAACACTGCTGGAAGGCCTTAAGCTGTGTGTATGTGACGTGTGAAGTCAGCATGATGTTGCCTAAAGCACTACTCCGTGCGTGCGTGCGTGCGTGCGTGCGTATGCGTGACAGACAGACAGACAGAGCTGTTGCTGGATGTTGTGGCGTAATTACAGTCTACCAGGTGTGGTGATCAGTGATCACTCATCACTGATTGCAGACCTTCTGGTGGGAGGAGTGTGCATATATGTGTGCAACTGTGCATATATTCAGAGAGGCATTCATGTCATAACTTCCAGTGTCTCTTTCTTTCTCACACAAATCTGTCTTCAAATTGAGAGGGGAAAAAGTGTGTTGCACCTCACCAGAGGAGGCCAAATAGCAATTTACCATACGTCTGTATGCATTTAAGCATGATTATGAATCCCACCAACATTAGAACGCAGGCTAGACCAGTCTAAGGCCTGATTTACACTGGCAGACAAATCTAGCCTCAATCAGATCTGTGCCACATCAAGATTGAAATCCGATTGGTCTAACAGGTCACATGACTCATTTAAACAAATCAGATTCCAAGCTGGATGTGACTCAGAACTGATTGGGTATGGGCACATCTGAACTTCCATGCGCGGCAGAAAGACGCTTGTCTGGCATGGCTTCTTCCTGTTTTTTAGACAGGTGGTGGATGTAAAATAAGCTCCACCCACGCGGCACAATGCCGCGTAGGCAAGTGTTTCCGGGAAGCTGGCCGACGCGGCATTCTGCCGCGTGGGTGGAGCTTATTTTACATCCACCACCTGTCTAAAAAACAGGAAGAAGCCAGGCCGACAAGCGTCTTTCAGCCGTGCATGGAAGTTCAGATGTGCCCACACTGATTCCGGCTGGATTTGGCTGCAAGTGTAAATCAGGCCTAATTGGCTCCCGGACCCGGGCAGGCATACTGATGTTAGGGTTAGGGGTTAAGAAGATTAGGTTTAGGTATAGTTTAACGAGAACTGTCAATCACACAGCGACTACTGACTACAATCACAGCAGGGTTTGTCTAGAAGCGCTGTGGGGATTCATAATCCCGCCAGATAACACACATAACACATAACACTGACACACATCTGATCACAGGAAGTCAAATCTGTCAGTGGCTAATAGCTGTGAGCTGAAGTGACATCCATTTGATTATTTCCCAGAAAGTACCATTGGGCAGAGATGTGTAAAGAGGGATAGAACAAAAGAAAGAAATAAGAGTGACACGTCTGTGAGCTTGAAGATTGGCTATTTTCGGTGTGCAACACTGAAAGGAGAGGTCTGAAAGGAGAGGACGTGAGGAACCCAAATGAAATGAAGGAGGTGTAAGAAGATGAGACTAGCATCTTCTGCTGGAAGAGCCTCTAGTGGGAGTTTCATGTTCCACTGGAGCAGATTGACAATTGGAGGGAAAGTGTGTGTGTGCGTACGTGCGTGCGTGCGTGCGTGCGTGCGTGTGTGCGCGTGCGTGCGTGCGTGGGGGTGTCTTTCAAGGCAACAAAATGAATCTCAATGGTACGGTCGTCTTACACTCTCGCTTCATGGTTTTGTGTGTAATCAGTCCCTCTAGGTCTTTCTGTGAGTCTCTCTTTCTAAGGCCCCTTTTGTTTCAATTCCTGACTTATTTAAATCAACACAGAAGCCCCCAACACTCATCCCAACCTGTGCTTTCTGACCCTACTGGTCAAATTGCATAGAGATTTTTCTTGTATTTTTGTTCTACTTTATCTGCTCAAATTACTGTCCCGTTTGCAATTTGTCATCGCCTCTGTTTTATCTCATCTCCTTGTCTCTTCCTATGTAAATCTTCTTGTCCTTCCAGCACTTTTTCCATTGACCTCTCAGTCATCCTGTCAGTGTACGTGTCCCCAGGGGGTCCTTTACCCTGTGCAAATTAGCACTGCAGCCACCTAATCATTCTCAATATTATAAAACAGAACAGAAAATTTAACACAAAACTAGTCTCTTAATCAAATTAGCCAGAATGCTCTTCACTGTAACCTTGACTGGGAGGTCATGACAAAACCATATCTATCCATAACACATTGAAGTTATCCATTGTGTACTATAATAATATTCAAAATGCAACGTCAGTCTTTTCAGAGGAAAAACGATTATTATTGTAGCTCAACTGGTCTGGATGATGCCGAATCTCTATTTAACCAGTTTGTGCCTATTTTATACTTAATTTGTCTTGAGATCTTTAGAAATATGATAGCACTCTGTCCTTTATGCCAAAGTGGGGCCCCTAGACCCCGCTTAATTGCGCTTGTAGATCTGCTATCTTGTGTTACATGATGCCACATAGGTAGGTTTGTCTCTCTATATTCTCTGTATTCCTTTCACAAAAGGTGAAACATTTGGAATATTTTTTAAATATTTTTACAACACAAATCTTGTATGGGGTCCCCCCTTTTGAGATGGGGTCCTGTGGCCAAATAAATATTGATTTAGGGGCCCCTTGGCAGTCAGTGTTAAATCTGTTGACTTAACAGTGCGTTTTAACAGCGGGACAACAACGGCGATATTCGGGCGAATTCTCCGGAAGTGCATTATTTGTCTATGGGACCCGGCAACTTTGGACTAAAGACAGCAAATCTACAAGCTCACAACGTGTCGCGGACGAGACGCGCTGTGAGCTTGTAGATCTGCTGTCTTTACCAGAATTAAAAAAACTCCTAGCAGCATTCAGAATAAAGTGTTTATATGGTAGATCTATATGCAAACGGTATATACCACCCCTTCAGACCCGAATGAAAATTCATTCGGAATGGGATATTCCGAATGTATTGAGGTGTTGAGGTGATGACTGGAATAAATCCTTTCATTCCGAATAATACATTTCTGCATCATAACCAAGGCCACTGTGTGTCATTAGAACAACGTGTGAGAACCACCACCACCTCTCCGTTCTCTCCTCAGACCATCAAGGCGTCGGACATCGCTACGGTGCGCTCGCTGGGCCGCCCGCCGCACCTCATCATGCGCATCATGGACTGCGTGCTGCTGCTCTTCCAGAGGAGGCTGAACCCCGTGAAGAGCGACCCCGAGAAGAACTGCACCACGCCCTCCTGGCAGGAGTCCCTCAAACTCATGACCGCCGGAAACTTCCTGGGAAGTCTGCAGGTATGTGCACGCACGCACGCACACAAATATATTTTTTATACATGTGAAAACTTGAAATGGGACATTATGCATAGTGCGTACTTTCTACTTTTGGTACTTTTAAGTACAGTTTTATGCCAATACTTTTGTACTTTTACTCAAGTGCATTTTTAATGCTGCACATTTACTTGTAACAGAATAGTTATTGATACTTTTACTTATAAGTAAAACAAGTGAGTACATTCGTTTTTCCACCACTGCCGATATGAAATATTAAATTGTGAGTAAATGCAGTGGTAATGGAAAGACATGAGCTGCATCACAGCCCCTCTGGCAAGACTCCCTCTGGCTCAGAACCGCTCACAGCTGCTTCCTGATTACCCTAAGGGTGTTCCTAACCACTTGAACCCCAGCAGCCCTATTCTGGGACAAACATTTGGTTAAAAAAATAATGAGAGCATGGCAATTTTTGGGCAGAAAAAAGAAAGAAGGAGAGGGCCTAGTGTAGACCCCTGGGAAACTCCGGTCATTGAAGTACATAGGATAGGGTTTAAGTGGTTAAATGTGTGTTAACCACTTAAGTCCCATTTGACTTAATTGGTAGACAGCCAGCATTGGTAAAGCATGCTTGCATGTTATTTGCCTAGTTATATTTTTGTTATAATACAAAATAACTATATTTGCCTATAGTTATTTTGGTATGGTGGGCATACCAAAATGCCCACCAACTTATTTCACATTTAGACGCTCTTAATCCAGAGCGATTTGCAGTAAGCAAAGGTTACAAGTTTACAAAATAGGCTACCTTTTGATACATGAGCAGTTCAGAATTTCTCCAGGGCTCAAGTCTCCAATGTTCTGAACGAATTTCATTCCTTTTCATCACATCTCCCACTGCCTGTTTCTTTCTGCTTGCTTTCTCAAGCTCTCCATCGATCCTCACAGGCCCAGCTGTCTCTCTGTCCCTGTACATTGAGGATTTTACTGTGGCTCCATTGTTATCCTCCAGGCTCCTCCTCCACACCACTCTTCTCATCTCCCTCAACCATTATCTCCTCTAGAGTCAGGATTTCAGTCACCTGTCTCTGTCCTCCATTCTCTCACTTCTAACCCCTTTACTGCACCTTTACCATCTTATCTCATTTTCTCGGCAGCCTCTCTCTCTCTCTCTCTCTCTCTCTCTCTCTCTCTCTCTCTCTGTCTGCTTCTTTTACCATACCGTTTAGCATTCCGTCCGTCCGTCTGTTTGTTGCACCCCATGCAGCGTATCTAATCTGGGAGGGAATATCTGCCAAAAAAATAGACTTGTACACACACACATCTGCCAAGACGTGTTGGTGACCATGACGCCAAAAGAGACAACCTTGAGGACAGGTGCAACT